>CATIWC010002050.1:0-198076 GCA_948472305.1 Vicia faba | reverse complement strand
TAATTGTATAACAGGGAATGTTAATTTCTGATTGGCTATAACTGAGATTGTCCCGTGGTGACTTAAAAATACTGGACCAATTGATTTCAGGTTTCGCTATTTATTTTTTTTCACACTTAAAGTTAAATATGTATTGAGTAATTAGAAAGAGTTGAGATAGGGATTAAATAATTGGGATCATATATGTTTTGCTGGTTTGGGTTTAGATCTGTTCATATTTGCACCCCCACGTGTATTGGGCCTCAGTGCTTGTTTAACTTTCAGCTCATTAGACAAATCAGCAATGCACCCCCTTAGTTTTGTATGCATAATTTTTTATACTTATGCAATTTCGCTTGTAATTTCCATTTTCATGACTTATAAATAATCTGAAAAATGCATTCCTGACTCTTTAGTGTCTTAGGAATTTTATCATGATTTTTTGTGATTTTTTTATAATTGGCTTTCATTTTCTTTTAATTGTTTTTTGTCAATATGTTTAGAAGGGATGTTCATATGATACCTTGCATGTTTTGGCGCAATTTTTGATCATTTTATTGACAAATTAAAATCTGAAAAAATATGATTCTGATTCTTTCATGCCTTATGGATTTTTAGATGATTTCTCCCAATTTTTCCAATTTGATTTCTATTTTATTTTAAGTCTTTTTTGTAAAAGGTTGTCCTATTTGACATATCCTTTGATTAAGGCTTGTGTTTTGATGATTGTTGATCACTATATTGAACCAATATTATTTCCATGGTTAAGGTTTATTTGTCCATGGTTTATATGTTTATTTGGTTTTTTTATTGAGAATTGAATCATTTTTCAATTAATTTTAGGAGCCTCGATGCATGTCTAATTAGAAATACATTCTTGTGTAATTATTTGATCTTGAAGCTTGAATTTTTGCAATAGTCTAGAGATTTTTGTGACATGATAATGTACATAATAACATGCCTTGTGATGTAATTCCGTGATATTTTGAGGTCTTTTTAGACCTTTGTTTGAAATTTCTCTTTTGTGGTCACACAAAAATGAATAGTTGTCTACTTGCTTGCCGTTTAGGAGTTGATCTTTGGTGTGTATCATGCATAATGCTTGGTTTGATGTTTAATTAACTTCTTGTTTAAAATGTTAACATGTTTAGGTATCTTTTATCTTGATGTTGAGTCCATAATTGAGTCATATGCTTAGTGTATTATGATATTTGACCTCTAAATTGTCAATTGACTAGTTTTGACCTAATTTTGGCACATAGTTTGCTTTAATCATGATCTTTCTTGTAAATTTTGTTTTAGATCAATCACTATAGGTTATCTACTGCATTGTGATGTCCTCTACCTTGTTTAACATTAAATTTACTTGTCTCCCAAGTTTTGATTACTTTGTAAAAGTTTGAAAGCATGTTTCTCCTTCATCACTTGAATTAACTAATTGTTTGAACTTTGTTGGCATGTGATACCATGTGATTCTTTGCAATTCTAAGGCATGTATTCTAACTTAATTCTGGCTTAAATGTAGCTTTGTCTTGTTGCCATAAGTGGTCCTTAAGGCTATAACTTTAGTGGTATAGTTCTTGGGGACTAGTTTGACATTTGTATAGTTTCATTAGCCTTCACTTGCATGATTCCTTTGCAATTCTTCCTAAATATTTGGGAGATTTTTATGTGATATTTAGGATGTATACTTGTTATCTTGGTTAAGCCTCCCCCTTTCCTAAGTCCTATCATCTTTGTATTTTAAGCATTGGTATTATCCTTATATTTTAAGCCTTTAGTGTTAGTGAAATTGTTGATCGCTTTTGACTTGGTTTGTAATGCCTTAGGGTAGAACCACTTATGCATGGACCTTAGGGGAATATTAGTGATTTTTATGTGACACATTCATGCTACTTGATTGATGACTTGAAGTATGCATTAGGGCTTAGGCTTGTTTGATCATTTCTTGCATGTTAGGCCATACCCTTAGGTGTTTGGTAGGCTTGTAAGCCATTTCCTTTTGTTGTTTATATTCTTATTTTGCCTTTGTATGTTTCCTTAGGTTCATTTGGTTCTGAAATTTTGGTACACCAGACTCAGATGTCCTATAAGGATGTCGAGACATCCGATCTGACACAATACACGGGTAAGATAAAATAGTACTGAAAAGATAAAGAACACACCAGAATTGTTTACCCAGTCCGGTGTACAATAACACCTACTCTGGGGGCTACAAAGCCAGGAATGAAGTCCACTATTAGCAGTATCAATTTGCAGACCCTACAGCCAACACACTCGTTGATGATCTACGCACTTAATCACTACCCAATGACCCTTCTACCCAGGTCCTCCCTAGATATGAAATATCCCTATTCCACTTCCAATCATCACAATAATGTCTAGAAGTCAACACCTCAGTCACTACATCGACGGCCCTTCACCAAGATTATGATCACACAGATAGACAGTTTGGAATATACACTTCCAGGATAACCTAGCTAAGTCTCCAAGTTAAACTCCACTGTTTTTTAGCTTTTATCCTAACATATCCTTGAGTTGCTTCAAACTTACTCCAAGAATAATACATCTCTTACCTACAAGCTTCGAGGTGAACATGGTAACCTTCCCACAACCCGGGAGGTTTACCTTGACAAAACCCTAGACTTCTATATCTTGAGCCATATCTTTTCTAGGTTACAAACCCTTCTATTTATAACCTGTTACCCAACTGGTTTTGGACCTTCAATCACAGCAAATCAACTATAACAAACTGCAGAAACTTCTTCCCCAAGAAAGGTCTTGAATCTTTACTTTCCTAAATAATCTCCTTATTTAGAAAGTCTTCGTTCTCCTTGATTTCTGATTGAATTTTCTAGACATTTAAATATGCACCACATAGGATACATAATATTTTCCTGAATATTCTTCCTATGTTAAGAACAAACTGAATCTCATTAATCCAGCTCAGAAGGCGCGATGTCAAGACATCTTCTTCGACATGTTGTTCCAGTTGTTGAAAAGGTTCAATACAACATGTTCTGACATTGTAATAAGACTTATTATTGTACTTATTCTTGTTATCAAGTTTATAGATCCTATTCTACATTACTTTAATGCTGCTATTATTTGTTTTACAAAAATTAAGCCAAACCTAAAACAAGAGAACTAACAATCTCCCCCCTTTGGCAAATTTTGGCTAAAACAAATAATCTAAAAACAATTGCAATCTAGGAGATTACAGTAATACAGAAATATAACCCTCGGTAGTAGTGTTCAGAAGCTACTGCACACATCAATAGATCTTCAGTTCAACATCTTGTTCAACATCTTCTTCAACATCTTCTTTGCAGCACTCTGAAGGACTCAATTGCAACAGCACCAATGAACATCAGCTTCAGGATAAAAGGAAGGAAAGTCCTGAAGTTTGGGTGATTTGGTCTTAAGAAGATAGATGAAGACAACTTGTACTCCCCCTAAATGCAGGAACATCTTCTAAACATAGAAAACCAATGGTGGAATAAGAGAACTCTCAATTTCCTTAAGACCAAATCAGTCACCGCCCCTTATAACTCATAACACATATCACAACTATGTTCATAACTCGTATCATAGGTTACAAAGGATAGATCCAAACAAATACATGATAAAACATTTGATTCGACATGATGTTTGGAAACTTTACCAATCTCCCCCTTTTTGGCCAAAAATTGACAAGGGAGGACTTCACAGAACCATACCAAGGCACAACTTACCTAGACCTGAACAAAACTCGTTGTGGTGATGTGAACAAAACTCACTTGGTATTTAGAGGATATGAGAAGCCTCTATAAATAGCAGAGAAGTTTCTTAGAAATTAACACTCTTTGAATAAAAACACAGTTTCTTGGTCAAAGAGCCTGTTAAAGAAGGAGAAAATGACTGCTAAAATCAATGTGCCCTGTTCAAAACAACTTTGCAAGCCTTTATTATCTTTGGATTGTATCTTATGAGTAAAACAAGTCCAAATACATGTACATGCTCAGTCAAACATGCTTATTGACATGTGTTTTATCAAACTAACCACCAAAACACCTTTGTTGATCATGCAGAAACATGTCTGAAATAATGTCCTGACATCCGGTCAAACATTATCTTCTTTTTCTTAACTTTTGATTAACACATCTTCATCCATATTGTCTTCCACTGGATTCTAAGTGTTCTCCTTTCACTTAGACTTAGTGATACACACCAAGCTATCAGAACATCACATTTGTGACATCTCTCAATAATAAAGACCTGAAGAGTCATAATGTCATAACGTGTTGTCTGATATCACATCCTCATAAGAGGCATAAGATCTCCACAAGCTTGAGCATCACACAACCAACATATGTACCATTGCAGCAAAAATCCACAGATAAACATATGATTCCTTTTGTCATGGATAACCAATGTTCCAGCTGAAGATGAAGACTTGAGCACTAGATGAAAAACTTCAGCACTTCGCGCATATGCTGAACCTTGACTCCCTCAGTAGAGTCAAACCAGAGTCAGATATTCTCAGTCCTTGAGAATACTTCCAGGAACCCTGACTTCTTCACAGCACAAGGACACATTCGATCATTGTCTTTTCATAACCACACTTTGTATCATGACCTTCTGAATAGGCAAGATGCCATGCATACCAGGTGTGAAGTCACTCACAAACTCCAAAAACTATTATTTTGCTTAAAAGATTTACTAATATCCAGATCACCAAACCTTTTCTGGAGTGACTTGCAGCAAAAAAAATACCACTTCAAAATACTCTGTTCAGACCTCTGTATATGTTAGCAGCCTTCTGCCTTTATATCCACTAGTAGTTGCTGATACTAGTGGAGTCTTCAACAAAGTAGTCATGCATTCATCAGGCATGCTACTGTAGACAGGATTAGACTCTCCATATTCTAATCCATATAGTCAGAAATTCCATTTCTCACAATAATGCTTAATCATCCAACTTCACATGAACAATCCCAAGCATTAAACAAGATAGCCATCAACAATCATGATGTTAAGACATCATGTGGTACATCAACTCCATAATATAGAACCTAATCAAACTGGTTCTTGATCAATCATTTAAAGGACTCATTGTGCATAGAAATCCTTTAATAAGCTCCCATTAGAACACACAGCTGGTGCACAGGTTACTACATGTTTTACAATCTGGTTTGCGGTAATGGATTTTCACACCTAATTATCAGTCACTTCCAACTCACAGTAATCATGTTCAGACCTGCCCAAATAATTATTGATGGCAGCAAGGGAAAATTCAACACAAACACCTTCATATATTCCTCACTTTTGTGATCAGCACAAGCCAGCAAAAGAAATCAGCTCCAAAATCTCTTTGCACTCCAGTGCACCTGCTCCCATTTCTCTTTCAAGGGCAATTCTTCTTTGAAACACATATTTCCACTTTTCAGCATTGCCAATAGAATGGAAGGAAATGTTGTCAAGAGGAGCATCAGGCACCCTGACATAAAGCTTCTTGCTTGCAGACTTCTTTAAAGGAAAGATGTCTTGGACATCATCCTCGACATCATAACTAGAGTCAACATCTTCTAACAACCAGCAGGATAGTCTTCTTTATCCCATTAACTACTGCAGAGAAAAAAATTCTCACAGAACCAGCACATCCTCTTGGAGAAGGATGGTATACTCTAGCAACATATGGCTAGAGTCTTTAGAGACTTATAAGGGCATAAACAACTACATCTTGTAGCAACATGTCTCAGCATGTTATCCAACATCATCCTCTTATGAGGGTAATAACTATATACGCTTGAACATCACAAGCTCCAAACAAACCAATTAGTCCACTGACTCCTCCTATCATGGACAATCAAAAATTTCACTATGGAGAAAACATAACACTAAACACCCACTAGTTCACTGGGAATAACTCCAAGTACAAGGACACTTGATTCGTGCCCTTGCACCTCTACACATATTGTCATGACTCTTTGACTGGCTAAGATGTAATGCAACCATAGTCTGAAACCAACTTCCAACCATTTCTTAGTATGCTTAAAATCTTTACTAAGATTCAGACTCTCCAATAGAAGGAATACCCCTTAACCAATGTGCTGATTAAATCCTCATTCTGCATATTACTAGTATTTGCTGGAACTAGTAAAGTCTTCAAACCAAGATAGTAGTTATACATTACTTGAGAATACTTCTCTAAACAAACTCATAATCTTCTTATTCTAAACCAAAGATAGAACTGCCACTTTAAAATGAGGTGGTAGAATATTTAAGTTTCATAGTCCCAAGTCTCTCCCACATACTATCATCAACAATGATGTTACAACATCATTTGGGACATTGACAACTTTACTACAGAACCATTCCCTTTACAAACCTCCCAATCTACACAATAGGATCCCAATAGATCTCATCTTCAGTATCAGATTTAAGAGGCATAAGCTCTCAAATATTTTATGAAAGACATGTTCAGAAATCAGATTTTCACTCAATCATCAGACATACACTCAGATCTCGTCAAGGTTTTTGTAGTCAACTTTCATGCACAATCCTAATAAATACCCAGTCTCCCATCAAAGTACTTATCTGTTAGTCAGATAGGATTACCTTCTCACACTAGGTAGAACTTTAATCTGACATCCTTCCTCTTCACACTTGTGATACTTTCTGAATCTTCGACATGACATCCAATCACCGTAGCCAAAACATTCCAGATTAGGTCTATGGCTTGACCTTAGACTCAACTTTGGAGAATACACTATTTTTCTTCTTACTAAACCATGATATGAGCTAATTCCCCAGAAAGAAACATCCTCCTGATGTACTTTTTCTTTCATCAGCACTTCCTGCCCAATCAGCATCACAATATCCACTTAAAGTAGAGCTAGATCCATGAGAATACAACATACCATAGTCACTTGTACCATTCACATACTTTAGTATTCTCTTCACATGGTTGGCATGGATAACTTTGGGATCATCTTGATATCTAACACATACCCCTTTTTCATCTTTAGACAACTTCAGATGTGTGGGAGCAGGTGTTCTCTTCTGACTGGCATTTTCCATCCCAAATTTCTTTATTATATTCTTAGCATACTTACTCTGAGATAAAAAATATGGAATCTTCCATTTGTTTAACTTGCATACCAAGAAGGTAAATTAACTCACCAACAAGGCTCATCTCAAATTCTGACTGCATTTGCTTAACAAAATGTTGAACCATCTTATTTGACATCCCACCAAACACAATATTATCAACATAAATTTGTCCAATCATGATCTTCCCTTCTTCTTCCTTTACAAAAGGAGTTTTGTCTATACCACCTTTCCTATATCCATTCTCACCAAGAAATTCTGTCAATCTCTCATACCAATCTCTTGGAGCTTGCTTTAATCCATACAGAGATTTCTTCAGTTTGTACACATGGTTAAGAAAAAAAGTTGGATCAATAAATCCCTTAGGTTGTTCCACATAGACTTCCTCATCCAAATAGCCATTTAGGAAGGCACTCTTTACATCCATTTGAAACAGTTTAAACTTCAGAATGCAAGCAACTCCTAAAATTAGTCTAATTGATTTAAGTCTAGCCACAGGAACAAAGGTTTCATCAAAAACAACTCATTCAATTTGAGTGTATCCTTGAGAAAAGGTCACTTTTATTGATAAAGAAACTGATATGTTGTTCCAACATCTGCTACGACATCATCCATTGTTACTATGGTTCTGGGGGAAACATCCATAGTAACCCATACTCAACTCTTGTGCTAGTGAAAATGTTGATCGCTTTTGACTTGGTTTGTAATGCCTTAGGGTAGAACCACTTATGTATGACCCTTAAGGGAACATTAGTGATTTGTGTGTGACACATCCGTGCTACTTGATTGATGACTTGAAGTATGCATTAGGGCTTAGGCTTGTTTGATCATTTATTGCATGTTAGGTCATACCCTTAGGTGTTTGGTAGGCTTGTAAGCCATTTCTTTTTGTTGTTTATATTCTTATTTTTCCTTTGTATGTTCCCTTAGGTTCATTTGGTTCTGAAATTCTGGTACAGCAGACTCAGATATCCTATAAGGATGTCGAGACATCTGATCTGACACAAAACACGAGTAAGATAAAGTAGTACTGAAAAGATAAAGAACACACCAGAATTGTTTACCCAGTCCGGTGTACAATAACACCTACTCTGGGGGCTACAAAGCCAGGAACGAAGTCAACTATTAGTAGTATCAATTTGCAGACCCTACAGCCAACACACTCGTTGATGATCTACGCACTTAATCACTACCCAATGATCCTTCTACCTAGGTCCTCCCTAGATATGAAATATCTCTATTCCAATTCCAATCATTGCAATGATGTCTAGCAATCAACACCTCAGTCACTGCATCGATGGCCCTTCACCAAGATTATGATCACATAGATAGACAGTTTGGAATATACACTTCCAAGATAACCTAGCTAAGTCTCCAAGCCAAACTCCACTATTTTTTAGCTTTGATCCTAACATATCCTGGAGTTTCTTCAAAGCTTCTTCCAAGAACAATACATCTCTTACCTACAGGATTCGAGGTGAACATGGTAACCTTCCCACAACCCGGGAGGTTTACCTTGACAAAACCCTAGACTTCTACATCTTGACCCGTGTCTTTTATAGGTTACAAACCATTCTATTTATAACCTATTACCAAACTGGTTTTGGGCCTTCCATCACAGCAAATCAGCTGTAACAAATTGCATAATCTTCTACCCCGAGAAAGGTCTTGAATATTTACTTTCCTAAATAATCTCCTTATTTAGAAAGTCTTCATTCTCCTTGATTTTTGATTGAATTTTCTAGACATTTAAATATGTGCCACATAGGATACATAATATTCTCCTGAATATTCTGCCTATGTTAAGAACAAACTAAATCTCATCAATCCAGCTCAGCAGGCGTGATGTCAAGACATGTTCTTCGACATGTTGTTCCAGTTGTTGAAAAGGTTCAACACAACATGTTCTGACATTGTAATAGGACTTCTTGTTGTACCTGTTCTTCTTAGAAAGTTTATACATCCTATTATATATTACATTATTGCTTCTATTATTTGTTTTACAAAAATTAAGCCAATCCTAAAACAAGAGAACTAACAGGTTCATCTTTGAATCAAGGTATACATTAGGCTTTTAAACCATGCATGCTGGAATTAGGTAGATTTTCCCTTTTTTTAATCCAAACTTTAGGACCTCCATTGTATGATAACATTAGGAATAGAATTTCCCTTAGATTTATAATTACCCTTTTTGCATCCTTACAACTAAAACCTCTTTTTCTTAATCAAATGTTGAAAACACATAACAATAATGATGTGAACCATGTGGGACGAGCCTTAAGTAGTGTGAGAAGTATGGGGGAGTGAATTCACAACCTTGTGCTTCCTTTAGATCATAGTCTTTAATATGGTTCAAGTCACCAAATCCTTTCTCAAGGTAAAAAGACTAAACCAATTCAAACCCTTTATCTTCGGGCTGCCTTCGGGCCTTTCTTTTAAGAAAACCATTTTAGGTAAGAACATGTTAATTCCTTTCTACGAAAATGTGTGAGTCCTCAAATGTAGTAGAATGTGAAATTAGAATCGTTCATTAAAAAAATACAAACAAACAAAAAAATTTGAGCTGAACTACGGCACTCTGATTCCTAAAAAAGGATACGTGGGCATTAGGTTACAGGGCCTAAGCGAGCATAACTATTTAAAACCTTTGTTTTCCATGTATATTTATTTTTCATTCACGCATTTCTTTAGCTTGTAGGTTTATATAGACATACCATTTGATTAGAACAACAAGAGTGGATCTCGTGGAGTACCACAGACGTGAGGGGTGTTAATACCTTCCCTTTGCGTAATCGACTCTCGTACCCTTCTCTTGGTCGCAAGACCTTGTTTTCTCTCAGGTTTACTCGATGTTTTCCTTTCCCTTGCTTGGGATAAATAAAATTTGATGGAGACTTCATTGTTCATTTTCCTAGTTGCCTCAGTTGGCGACTTCACTAGGGAAACCTAAGTGACTCAGTCCTAACTCTTGTGTGTTTATATTCATTAGGTGTTTATCTTTATGCTTTTCTTGTTAGCTTTATTTTCTTCGTGTATATATGTTTTATGTATTTACATTACATGTTTGCATTTGGATTACTTGTTCCTATATTCAGGATATATGTTGTATTGTTGTTTTCTTGACGGGCGGGATGTTACTTGAGGTAAAAGGCCCAATACACAGGCCATAGTTATACACACTTAAAAACACATAGGAATAAAGTAGATGTTCATGACGCCTGGGGTGTAGGCCCCACTGTGTGATCATGAATTATTATGCGCATATGAGGTTCATTTGAGGATATTATCGTCTTATGTACATCCATTATGTGATATGTTTCCACATGGACTCACGAATCTGTGTATCTTTTGACCTCAACTTGACCAGATATCACCCGTGAGAGGGGAGGGGTTATTCTTACAGGTACATGTATTGATCTTCATAAGACTGGGTTCCTTTGTGTTCTAAATTGGTGTCGGACCTTTGATCCTATGATATTCAGACTTGGTTTCTTTATGTTCTGAGATGGTGTTGGACCTTTGATCCTGTTATATTCAACTTATTCAGAGACTATACAATAGCACGTCAGTTTATTCACATATTGTAGAGCTTTGATTCTGTGACCGTTGCATTTGCATCATAGCATTAATGAGAAAAAAAGTATATATGAAAAAAATAATTAACTTACATGATTTCCATTTCCAAGGAATCATACATGTGTGCCTTTTGGTGAGATTCTCCATCTGTTACTTGTTGAAAAACCTAACCAAGGCACGTAGACTCCTTGGAAGTGATTGAACATGGAATTTTCACCCATTCATGCATCTTCAAGTATACATAACAGGTACTCAGAGTTAGGTAATCTTCTTATTCCAATCTTGATATTCTCTGTCAAAATGCAAATTCAGACTTCTTGCCACTTCGTTCTCAGAGATTAGCTATGGAACAACTTGATGGGGAATTGGTTGAGATGAAGGTTCGGATGCGGCTGTTTATGATGGACATGCAAGCCATGGCCTTTGATCAGGAACTCTTGAAAGAGGAAAGCAACCAGTTGAAGACTCGGTCCAGGTTGGTCATGGAAATTCTGAAAACAATACTTAGAAGAGAAGGTAATCCTATACTTGTTGCTGCAACAGAAGATGTCATTCCTCCCCACCCCGTGGGATCTCTATAAAATCACGAGGTTATTTATGGATCTCTTTCACAACTTAGTTTTATAGGATCTCCATGTTTGCAACCAGTATTTGTTCCCCAAATGAATCAAAAGGGCAAGGCCTGTCAATAGATACAAAAGAATCTTGAGCATCGGGTTGACCCAATTTCAATGCCCTACGGCCAGCTACTTCCTTGGATGCTTGAATTGCAATTGGTTAATCTTCGTGCTTTGGGTCCTCCTCCTATAAACCTCACCCCTGAGTTTGATGTTAATATTAGGTGTGTCTTTCATTCTGGGGAACCTGGCCTTGATATCGAGTAATGCAAGGGGTTTGAACTATAAAGTTCAACACATGCCTGACATCTTTTCCAAAGTCTAATTCCTGTTTGGAAAACCGTTTTAGACTCTTTCTCCCTATCTGAATATCTCTCCTGTGTAGTAGAAGACAAAGTTTCTTCTGTGTAGTAGAAGATATCCCGAAGTTCAGTTACAAGGTTAAATCTTCTGTGTAGTAGAAGATGAAGGTATCCTCGAGTGCAGTTTCTGATTGTTTCTTATGTGTGATAGAAGATGGATTGTATCTCTTCAGTGTAGAATAAAATACCTTAAAATTCAAGTTCTACATTCAGAGTTATTTACTTTATAAAGTAGAAGACACTTGGTGATTTAGTATGCAAGTTCGATTGGTAAAGCATTCATCCCATCTTTTGACAAAATCCTCTATGAATATCATTCTGGGGCACTTAGTCATTCGGTTGAAGATGGTATATCATCCAGAGACAAGGTCCAAGATTAGATCAATTCAGAGACTTTTGTGTTCACACCAGATCAGAAGGGGAATCTCTTACCCAAGTGAGAATCAAGATTGCTGAAAGTTATCATAAGCAATAAGTCTATACGGAGTCAAGCCTCATCAACAATGGATATCATGTGTTCTTTACTGCATTTCTATCTGTAATTTTGCTTGTATGTTTAAGACATTGTTTGCATATATGAACTTGTTAGTTTTTTAATGTTAACTTTAATGCAATGAGTATGTTGGTCTTGAAGTGATACATTCGTTTTCACTCATCCATTTGTTTTCACTCATGAAAGGTTTTTCTTGCATTACGATACCAACTTTACTAGTCTTTTTCTTAGGCAAAGATTAGAGGGAGGAAGATGAAAAATGAAAAATGCTAAAATCTCTGGTTGCATGCTTCAAATAAAGCCTTGTTGATGATGTCCATGCATTGTTTCAATTCCTAAACACCTGATATATAAGGGAGTGAAACCCTCGTTAACCCCTTTGTGCCTTGAAGTAGGAGTTTTTTTTCGTGTGAAAAAACCTTCATTTTTAACTTAGGGACAGGATAGTGTTCAACTAATTTAATCGAGCACTCAAATCTCATCAGGAGTGTGCATATAAGGACCAACCATGATGGTCATTCCTTGCAAATCAGGAGTGTGCATATAAGGATTAACTATAATGGTTATCCTTCACCTTTTAGGAAGTCAAAAGATGACGATACCACAATGGTTATCCCTCGTCAACCAAATAGCAAGGTAGTCACCATTTTTCAGCAAGTCAAGAAGACTTGGGATCACACGTCTTGTTCAAAGAAAAGAAATAAATGATTGCAAAAAAGAAAGAAATAAATCCCACTAAGTCAAAAGAAAAAGCTTGAAAGCAAATGACTTAGGCAAAAATTAGGGCACCCCATTGGACTGCAAAATCAAAATTCAAAATAATTTGTCCAGGCAAAAGTTAGGGAAAATAATAAAATGCAAAAGCTTGGAAATAAAAAAGGATTACCAAACAAAAATCCTCATAATAACAAATTCGTGTGATCAGACACCAAAGAACGAAAGGTGAGTGACTGTCGTGTCCAAAAACCTCGTAGACTCCTTAACCATCTCGAATTCTTGTTGAGAAATGAATGCTCGTGTTGAGTTAATTGAACATAGGAATGGAGAACATCATGGAGAATGGGAGGGTTAGGTTAGACTTCGAGCCTTAAATCCTTTTTTCTATAAACTGTGAACCAGGCAATGTTATAACCCTTAAAATTCATAATTGAAACAGTGTTTATTTTGAAGGCATGCTACAAGGAGATATCGTTTAACTGACTCCTAAGTGGTGTGTTTAAATATATGTTTTTCTATCATATGCTTGCATTATCTTTCATGTAAAAATATTTTCAAATTTTACACTCTAGCTAGAATCATAATATCATTTCAATAAAAGTTTTTTAACTATAGGACTAACATAAGCTTTGCATTAGAATTGTCATTCTCAGAACAAACATGTATCTGTTTGCAAAATGTTGCTTGACAGCAAGGAAAGTTTCCATGATGTAAATCAGTGAAGGGCATGATCCCGTCAAAGTAAAAGGACTTAAACTCTTTGGAGTAAAATCCAATCATTTCAAGAGAATGTTCATAGCCATGGGCATGTTTCCTAAAGACTTCGTTGAGTATAAGAAGGTTGCTTTCGTTGTTTGATCACCCTATCAAGGATGCGTTTAAAGTCTTTGTTGAGAAAAGGATATGCTGAGTGTAGCCAATCTGGGGTAATCAAGTCGAGATGTGATTTCTCAAAGTTAGTCGATTCTCCACAATCAAGTCTAGATGTGATCTCCCGAAGTTAGTTGATCCGGGGCAATCAAGTCGAGAAGTGATCTCTCAAAGTTAGCTAATCTGGGGCAATCAAGTTGAGATGTGATCTCTCAAAGTTATCTGATCCGAGGAAATCAAGTCAAGATATGATCTCTCAAAGTTATCCGATCTAGATTGTTGCACCCTAAAAATCTCCCTTTGAGTTTCAACCACAGTTAACCCAATCTAACATTCATTCATCTTCACATACATCTCCATCTACATCACAATCATTCATAGCACATGTTCTCAAAGCATGGGATCACATTCTTCCTCAGGATTAGGGTTTTGAATAATATAGGCTCATATCTCAAGAGTTGGTGTCATTATGATCATCATTATCAAAGCATCCTCACTCATTTGGCCTCATCATTGTGGATTTGGAAAATTAGGGTTTTGACCCCCATTAGTGAAAAGTCATGATTTAGGGTTATGTGGCTTGAAGTTCAAGGTTGATTGCTTCAAAGCATCATCAATAACACCATCTTATGGCCATTACATCATCTAAATTTTTATCATGCTCACAAGATCTCATTGAATATATAGGAGTTGATTTCATCTTAAGAAAGTCAATTGTCACAAAAAGTCAAACTTTGAGCTTTTTTGGTCAAACATTAAAGTTCAAAGTCAAAGTATCAACAAGATATTCAAAATCATCAAGCTTGATCATCAATAATTAAGAAGATTAATAAAGTCAACAAAAGTCAAAGTTGGAAGAATTTCAAGTACTTAGAGAAAATTCAAGTGTTTTGTGCCTAAAAAAACCTAACTTCACATGCAAGTTTTCTCAAGATACAAGTTGGTTCAAAGAAAACTTTCAACATGAAAGTTGTATGGAATAAAGAGTTCTACAAATTTGTCATTTTGGTATGATCCTAAAAAATTTATTGGATTAAGAGATATAGGCCCATGAAGTTCGGGTAATTTTTATCCAACACTTAGAAATATTTTTGATCAGATTTTTATCTCAACTTCTTGGCCAATTTTCACCAATTCCCCTTTTGATTTAGCCAAAGTGGTCAACATAAAAGTTGAATAACATATTCTAAGCTTTACAAAATGTCAAATAGCATAAAAATATAATGCTTGAGCTAAGATATTTGAAGAGATGAAGTTGGCCATTTTCACTTGGATTATAGGTCATTTCTTTGATAACCAAAAAATCAAATCTTCATGACATGCCTAGATATCTTTGCTTTGCATGCCTCTAAACCATAAATCATTCCAAAATCATATGATTTCACAAACTTTTTGGCTATTATCCAATTGATTAAATCCTTATCCAATACATCATGCCATTTTTGGAACTAAATCTAACACTTCCATTCTTGAAAAGTGACTTTAATCACAAAGTCCACTCTCCTTGAGCCTCTAACTTATTCCCTCTACACACACTCAACCTAGCAAATCAAAAGCAACATTTTAAAAGTGTTCAACCACTTTGGAAGCTTTGCTACTATGCATTGGAACCATAATTTTCACATTACTTCACAACTAAGTTTCAAAACCTTAAGCTTCAAACTCCTCAGTCCCAAACCCTATTGTTTTCCTATAAATAGAGTCCAATTCTACATTGAAAAACAGACCTTGAACACCCTCTACAACCTCTTAGACACTCACTAACTCATAATTATAACATTGCAATTTTTCTCAAGGTTCAAAAGTCATTTCTTCCAAGTTCATAATCCTTGCAAGTTATTTGTGAACTAACCATACACACACCTCATATACACCATATATAAGCTATCCAAACATTCATTGCACTTCAGTAACACCTCTATCATCATTCACCATTTTCACTTTGATCATTTGCAAGTTGATTCGGGTAGGGAGGTTCAGAGATTTTCCAAGCAAGCTGAGCATTCACTAAGCATCAACAAGGTCTCAGGAAGGTGTTAGGATCATCATTTCACTTTTGGAAGTCGTATAGAGGGCATTGGATTTTTCTTCAAGAGGCAAGTTTCCTTGAATTGTGAAATATTGATACACGCATTATTTACACATACATTCCGAAGAAGAAATGTAGATATCATGTATGTGAAGCTATACATATGCTTAGTTTTGATTTATATTGCTTGTGTGTTGATAATTTTGCCTCTGAACCGTTAGGGTTCGTTTTTGGTACCAACAAAAATTCTCTTTAATCTTTGAGTCTTAGCTTGAATAAATTACATGGTTAAATTCGTGATTAAATTTCAAGCAAGTTTGGTGTTTACACGTTTTGAAATGGTTGAGAAATGAACGTTTTACAAAATTCCAAAAATGGTGTTGTTGGTCTTGACCGCGCGAAGAAGATAAAGTTGCATCTTCAAATTTTTAGAAACGAGTGAAACAATCGGCTAAATAATTAACTGATAATGAAATCAATGAATTCACCATCAAATGTTTTTTTATCCCACAGGAAGGGAAAGGTAAACATCGAGTAAGCCTGAGAAGAGTGAAATCACGATCAAACGACCGAGAGATTAGGTAAGGGAGTCTGTTACGCGAGGGGAAGGTATTAGCACCCTGCACGCCCGTAGTATTCTACGGTATCCACTCTTGTTGTTCTAGTCAAAGGGTGTGTTTAATATATGCTTACTATTTACTACCAAGGAATAATGCGTGCAAAAAGAAAGAGAAAAGAATGTAGGGAAAATAAAAGTTGTGCTCGTTTGGGCCCTACCCCAACGCCTACGTATCCCTTTTAAGGAATCAGAGCACCCGTAGTTCGGCTTCAAATGTTTTTTTTGGTTTGTATTTTTTAATGAACAAGATTAATTTTTCCTTCTGCTGCAAATAGACCTTTGGAGACTTACGCGTCAGCGCAGAAGTGAATTAACATGTTCTTTTGAAAAGAGTTTGAAAGAAAATCTCGAAGGCAAAAGAGTTTGTATTTGTTGGTGTTTTTGCTGTGGATAACAACTAGTTAATCTCAAGAGAGAGATTTTAGCCACTCGTCTACTTATTCATGAAATAATTCTTTGAGACTTGAACCACACCAAGCTTAGAATGGAAGAACAATAAGATCGAGAAAAAACCCGCTTATCATTTCCCATGCTCAACAAAGGTATGATTTTCATCAGTAATCTTTAAGTATTTTGAAGTTTGCAAGAAAAAGAATTTTTTTATTTTAATGCAAATGCAAAAGGAGAAAGAAAAGTCTAAGGGGAGACTAACCTAAATTTATCCCTAATGTTATCATACAATGGTGGTCCTATGGTTGAGCTTTAAAGGGAAATCTCTACCCTAAGTTTACATGATTGGATAACAATCCTAATGTCTATCTCAACTCATCACCTATAGATGAATCAAGAAATCCTAAAGGAGCATAACAAGGGTCTATCACCTAAAACTATGTATATCTCGAATCATCATCTATAGTTGAATCGAGATCTCCTAAGGGAACATGTCGAGGGCATATCATCTCAAAACATGCACACAAAGACAAAATCAAGCGAGCAAGCCAATAAACTCAAGAGAGCACACATAGAGATATCCTATCTAGGATAGCATACAAGAGAAAGTCTAACAAAAACTATCCTACGGGGAACATGAAATGAGAGCGAAGTCGTGATCTCAATTTATAAATTGAGTGACTCATCGATCAACAAGAAATAAAGGAAAGCGATAAAATCCTATAGGGAGAATGCACTGTGAGCGAAGTCATGATCTCAATTTCGAAATTGAGTGACTCGTCGATCAACAACCATGGAAACAAACACAAGCACAACACATATAACAAATAAAGTGTGGAATTCCTGCTACAGGTCTTTAAACAGCGACTTTGAGTGCACGCTCTTTATTTCCTACTTCTCATGATATCTAGAAAGCAGTAAAGTGTGAAATGAGATAAACAAGAGAAAATACCAAACGAATATCAATCTGTAGCAAAGCGGGCCGAAACAGAGAAACTTGATGATCTTCGTGAAAGTTTCACCAATCAAAGAAAAGAGTCGGAAATCAAAAGTTCGGAATAAGCGTCGAAGCCTCATCGATGTAAAAATAAATCACAATTGAAATCTCAAGAGCATCTGCATATTGCATAATAAACCTACACAAGATTCCAGATCTCAACAAACAAAAGGTGAAGCATGAAGTATCAGAAACAAAATGATTATTTAAACATAAACCATAATAGAAAATTCTAACAAAATTCTAAAAGAAGAAAAATCTAGGGAAATTATATTATATTCCTAAAAAAACAATTAACATATTTTTTAGTGTTTTTTTATTATTGGTTTTGATTATCAAAAATTGTAGGAAGGAAACTAATGAGAAGAAGAAATTAGCAATCTAGTCAGAAGGGGGTGCAGGCTGAGATCTAGGAGTTTGCTGAAGAAGGGCGCTAGGCCCAGCAAGGTTCTTTTTTCGTACAACCAGCCAACTTCCAAAAAATCATGTTGGGCTTCAGGATTCCATTCATCCCAACCCAATCAAAGCAATGCAACCTCTTTTGTGCATCCTGCTTCAGCTCACCAAAAAAACTTCATTGGGCTTAGGAAAATGGCACAGTTCGGTCCAATCCATATATCACAAATAATGTTCTCTTGCTGAATTAAAGAATGAAGTGAAAACAAAATAAAAAATGGAAAATGGTAAAAATACAACATTATGTACATGGTTTAGGGTTCCAAAACATGCGGCACTTCATCTTCCTCGCGATCTAGTTTCTTCTCTAACGATTTCGGGTGATGATTTTCGGCGAGCTTGCCATTGTGAACATCACCATTCACTTCCTCATCTCTCCATATTGTTTTGACTTGCTTTAACATCAACAAACCTGACCTCTTTTCCCTTCCTCGTTCATATTGTCTCAGCGCTTCGACATCATCTCATTTCTGTGAATCCGCTTCAAATATTGCAAATCAAATCGTTTGTTCAATCTCAACCTCCCCTGCTTAAGCTACCAGAGCAGCTCCTGAGGCTTTATGATGTCGGAGACTACTAAGAAACCAGAGAAGAATAACCTCAGGTATGCATTTCGCCTTTGATTACTTCTCTTCTTCTTCTTCGCGAAACGCGTTTTCTCTTGAAACTCGATCTACTCTATTGTTATGTATATGAAAGTTGGTTGTATAAATGACGTTTGCAGGTTGTAAGATTGAAGAGAGGAGTTGCTTCAGGTTTTTGATGACGATGAAGATTCGTCCTGCGATGAAAATGATGATTGTTGAAGCTACATGGAGATGCGCTGAAGATTTGCAGTGGATGATTGAAGAGTGCAGAGATGAATATAATGACGAACTTAGAATTGATGATTGAATGTTGATGATGATACAAGAAGAGGGTGAAAAAAGGTTAAAGAAGATGCCAAGATTGAAGAGAACTTTTCTGTGTTTTAGAGGATGAAGATGAAGATAGAGAATGAAGAATGATCGATGGAAGAAGAGAGAATTTCAGAGGGAGAAAGAGAACTGAAGCTCTGAGCTCTTGTGATTCTTTTGAAGAAATCCCCCCTGAATTGATGAGTTTTTTTTTGTCTTATACTTCTGTTAGAACTGAAAATTAGTTATAAAATGAATTCAATCCTGGCCTTTGGTTGCTGAATTTCTGTTAGGGATCTGGATGGCTGGGATCTATTAGCAGCATAATTTTGGGAGGTTAAAAATTATGTTAGGAAGTTAGTTAGGTTTTCTGTTTTGATTTAGTTTTTTTAGGCTAGTTTTGAATTCTCTTAGGACAGTTAGATTTTGTTAGCAATCTGTTAACTATTACATCTATCTGCATATATTCTGTTATGACATGAGCTGGCTATTTATTCTGGTATTCCTAAACCAATTTTGTATGTTACAGGGCTGTTAGGATGGCTTTGGCTTTAGATTTGGATGAAATTGAGATTTAGTTCTGATTATAATTTTTGTTAGTTAATGGTTAGTGTAAAAAAGAGTTAGAATAGTCAATATTGATAGGGTCTGACTATTAGGAATATCAATAAATGGATAACTATTAGCTTAAAGTTGTTAGAAATTGTTATCTGAGGGACTGGGTTTATAAAGTGGATATTCAAACGGACTTGAATCTATGTGATTGACTGAACTAGTTTTGCTATGCATTAGCCTTTTTAATTTTATGAATGAGTGAACTATTTTTTTTTTGCTTTTTAATGATTTTGTTGCTGCTGTTAGAGCTGAATTAATCCTGAGCCACTAGATTTCTATTTTCTGTTATTGAATGAGTGGTGAGATGAGAGTTAGTTATAGGTTGTTATGAAATTAGTTAGAACTGTTTAGACTGTTTGGAGAGTGAGTTGGTTAGAAATGGTTTTAGGTATTTATAATTCTGTTAGAAGATTTTGTTATAGGAGTATTTTGATTTTCTAAACTGTGATGTTAATTGGTTTTCTGATCTGAACAAGGCTGCCCATTTGTTGATGAAAATTTCTGAACGGATGCAGAATTGGTCATGTATGTAGGGCTATGCGAATCTGGGAAACAGGTTATTTATTTGGTGTAACAAGTTTTGTGACTAATTGGAATTTGGTGATTGAATTTGTACATGGATGTCTTGACATGATTCAATTGGCTCTTGGAGCTTATGGAAAACTTTTTAAGGGAGCAAGGGAAGGTTAACTCATGAAGATGAAATGAAGCAACTTGAAGACTTGAAGAATAGGTTTAGGATTAGGCTTAGAAACAAAAAAAATTGTGTAATTGTGAATGTAATTGGATGGAACTTAGATGTTGTATGTATTTGAAATTTAGCTTTGTGATCTGAACTTGAATGAGCTACCATGCTTTGAAATGTTTTTTTTTATAATAGAGACTTCGATTTCAAATTTGAATTACTTTCCCTACATTATGCTTGTAACTTTAATGAAACAATCATAAATTTAAATGGAACTTTGGCCAAAATTTAACTTTCCCAAATTGATGTTGAACTTTATCATGGGATGCCTCGCTTAAAAACTTGAATCCAATTTGATATCTCACAAAGAATTGAATCCAAATCCATTTATATGTCATGCCTAGATTTGAATGATGAGAGATGAATTAAGTGAACTTGAAGATGGCAACTTGAACTACATGAATCTTCCAATCTTATCATGAATCAACTATTGACAAATCACGAAATTGAAATCTTGAACCAATATTAATCTCGAGCATAATTAGAAGTTTCAATGAATCCAAATTGACATCTCATTTCTCTTGAGATCCTAGTTAAGTTGTAATTGGAGCAACAAGTGTTTGAAAAAATGATGACGTTTTGAATGCAATGAACTTACAACTTCATATTCTGTACCATGGCTTGCATTTTGAAATCCAATCCACACTATGTCTTGACTTTATGAATAACAATAATGCCTTGAGGGCGCCTTGAAGTATAGAAAGAAGTGTAATATGAAGCTCAATGAACCTCAGTCGATAGATATTACAAATTCACACATAGAAGGCATGACACCCTAATCCATTTGTGTTTGATGAATTCTTGATAAAGGATTACCTTGTAGCTTGATGAAGAACAGATCCACAACATCCATGAACACAAAACCCTAATTCCACAATTTCACTGCCTTGAAAAATAACCAGAAGAGTCAAGCTTTATTAAACATATACACCTCAGTCAGTTGTAAAAACCCTAGCTTGCACGCCCACTGAGCTCTTGAACTTCAGGCGCTTATTTTTTGAATGAAAATGCATGATATGTTAGTACCCTAATGAAAATATATGAATGCGATGCTAAGTGTGATACGGTGGAAGAACCAACTATTTTTACTGGTTTGCGTTTTGCGTTTTGCGTTTTTATTCGCAAAATGTCGCGGTAAGAAATAGTCTCCACCAAATTTTATTTCATCCAATCGGAAAGGAAAAAAGTACAGAAAAAATCCTTTTTCGAGATATTCTGAGTACGGGGGGTAGATTATAGAAAGGGAAGGTGTTAGGCCCCTTTCTATCCATGGTTTTCCATGGGCTCTTAGGTACTTGCTCATCTTTTTAAAATTGCTTGTATATGTGCTTTGTTTTGAAAATGTTTTACTTCGTGATAACCCTTGTATCAGTCCTCAAAGGTGTGACGAAGTTGTTTTGAAAATTTGTTTGAAAAGTGTAAGTATGAAAAGTTTTGACTTAATCAAGTACCTACTAGCATCCACCTACTCGGAAAAAGATCGTTTCTATTCTTGTTTCCTTTAGACAGCGATATCCCACTATTGAGAAATAGGTAACACCGTCGTTGGAGTTTGTAAGGGTCAATTCAAAAGGGACGTACGATCACCAAAGCAATGTTAGGACACCTTAGTAATAACCCTAGAGTCTTAAGATCTTTCTGAGGCAACATTTTTTAGGCAACATTTGATCTTTTTAGACAGGAGGGAAACCACTAAGACACCCTATACTTAATGATCGTTTATCGAAGGAAACCGAAGTGAGAGTATACCCTAAGAGTGATATGTGCGAGTGATTTGTTTCAGTTATTTAATCTTTGCACATTAGGGTTTTCTAACTGTATTAATTTGTCATGCATTCTTGTCATACAATCCTATTAGCATACATCTAAACAGTTAAATATTTGCAGAAATTAAAATGCGAGAAAGTAAATCTACGCTATTACAAGGCTTCGGGGTGGGGGATTAATTACATAGCCAAAAACCCAGGGAAAAACGATAAGTAAAAAGCCCTAAATTAAACTATTACAGACCATGAACAGTTACAAAAATATTGGCAAAAATAATAAACGCGCGGCGAATTAAATACGGGGCGATTAGGGTTTTGACCCTTGACTAGACCTATTCGCGATTGATTAAAAAAATGTTTTTGTCATGTTTTAAGAAAATAATAAAATATTTAAATAAAAAGAAGACCTTTCTATCCATTAATTTTAATTAAGAAAAAGGATAAATTAATTCAATCTAAAAAAACCTATTTTTTGTATTTTTATTTATTCAAGAGAACTAAAAGAATTAAATCAAGAATTTTAACCTAATTTCTATTTGATTTTATTTGCAAAAATAAATTACAATTTCCCTAAGTTAACACTAAATTAAATTAAATTAACAAAATTAATTTTGATTAAAAAAGTCTAATTCTAATTTTTTGATTTTTATGATTTTATGATTTTATAAAAAATAGATTAATTTGTGAATTAAAATAAATGAAGAAAATTAAAAGAAATAGAATAAAATAGAGAAAAGAAATAAAAAAGTAAATGGGTCTGGTGATATTGCTGAAAGGGGGGGTGACAACTGAATTTCTGGGCCCAACAAGGCTAAGGCCTGTTTGACTTCGTTTAATCCAGCATGCGCGTTGACTTGAGGAGCATGGTAGACCTCTTGCTACATGAATGTTGGATCCACCTGGCTGATGAATCTAATGATGGAACACAAGGGTATATGGTAGGCGTATGCTACTGTATTGTATGAGATCCACCTGAAATAAGCAAGAAAATAATAAAATGCACACGCCTGGGATCGAACCCAAGACGTGTGCATCAAAGGCCTTCGCCCCAACCATCTGAGCTAGTGTGTTAACTTGTAAGTAACATAATAACATAATATAATATGCAAAAAAAACTAGTGGAGCCAGTCCCGGCGCGTGAAATTCAAATGACACGTTGCCGCGCCAGTTTCTTCTTCCTCTCTCCGTCGCTTTAGCCCAAGATACTTTTACCTACGGATGCTTCACTGTAGCTACAGACCTGTTCATCTTAAAAATTCTCTACAAGCAATATAAATGAAATTCAAGGGTACCAATCAACTCGTCTCATCCTCACGAGTATCATGGTACCAGAATCCAAGCCCAATTTAGCCTATGCTGCAAAGCCCTAAATCAAACCCAGAAACCCTAACAATGGTGTATCCTGATTCCTGTACTAAAAACGTAATTCAACAATACCAAAAGCTTGCAAACTCAATGATAAAAAGGAACATATGAATCAAACGTGCAAATGATGCATAAATCAATGAAAACGAAATTCAGTTTTTGGGACAAACTGTGGCCTATGTACTTACGATTCCAAGCATGGGAAGGCTTGCAATTGATTGAAATCCCTTCTGGATATGTCCAGGAGTCTGTTGGTATTGTGAGAATGGTTTGAATTGGCCTCTAGGATGGAAATTGGATCACCACTTTTTCTTGAGTTTTTTCAGTTTGGTTCTTGACTATGCACGATCTCTCCCCCCCTTTTTCTTGCCTTGGCTATGTTATGTATATATAATGCAACATATTAGGTCAACAAAAACGAGTTGAATCTTGTCCATTATGAAGATTTGATTTGGTCTTTATCCTTGTATGATATCTTTATATATCAAGCCAAATCATGCCAATTTTGGTTCAATTTGTTTTTGCACGTTTTGGATATGATTTTCCAGCATAATTGGATTTTATTCCATCCAAAATCTGATCATAAAACAAATCTTTGATATTTTTTGCTATTTATTTGATTTAATTTGACATTTAAATGACAAAAATCAAAATTAAATAAATAAATAAAGAAAAAGGTGTGTGGGTGCTGATTTGGATCGTGGACCATGTCATAAGCAAGATTCAATCATGAAAAACTAGGCCCATTTGACAAAAAATGCACATTTGATTACATTTGTCTTTTGGCAATTTTGCAAAAAAGGTCAACTTGGCCAATGCATAACTCTCTAAAATTTGACCCTAGAGAGGTGTTCTTGGACTTTTAGAAAGCTTAGTATGTCCTCTAAGCAACCCTTTTTGTCTCATCTCAATTGAGTCTTCCATGTTCATGTATGAAGCTTTGACCCAAAAGGTGTTTTTGTTGACTTTCCAAAATGACCTATAATGTCAAAATTCATATCTTTTTGTAAGAGCATATTTTGAACTTGGAAGCTGAAGATGAATTGTAGGGAATTGCATTATCTTCAAAATTAGCTTTGGATGAGTCATTTCTGATAAAGTATGAGAAAGTTATGCTTGGTCAAAGTTGAGTTGACTTTTCCTATAAAACCCTAATTTAGCAACTTTTGGATTTTGATGAATTGTGAGCAATCCCTGAGGAATCATGATCAACCCTTGACCAAATTATGAATAATACTTCAAAATGAGGATGTTGACCAAAAATCTGGAAGTTTGACTGTATGTGGGCCACATTTGACTTTTGACCTAACATAGTCGATTTCTAGGCCTTTAAGCAATTGACTGAGCAAACTTATTCTGCAAGGCTTGAAACTTGACATGGATGATCTTGAGAGCATATTAGGACAATGGTGATAATTTGATTCCTTTGTGGTTCATATATCCTGATTAAAAATGAAACACTAATTTGAGGTAGACTGCCTTAGGAGAGAGTTTGTCTGGACAACTCTTGATCTTCCTTGAACAATTTAGGGACCTCACATGACATTTGTTGAGAAATATGGCAGGGAAAATTTTGAGGTACAACAGCTGCCTCTGTTCAATCTTCTTAGACCTGAGGATGTAGATTGGCTCGTCTGCCTTTCGTGATCCGAAGGTGGGAGATGATTGAACACTAGAGTGCCTAAAAATTTGCACTCGCCTGAAGTGATACTTGACTTGCGATATCGGGAATGGGCTTATAGATGCCATTTGGAAGTCGATAATGGAAGATGGGCTTAAAGATGCCATCCAAAGAGGTGTCAATCACATAAGAGATTCCTTTGCGAGATCCTATATACATGTTGTTGAGGAGGACTTCGTTGGGGAATGTTGGTCTCTGTCTTGAGAGAAATAGAGTTTTAGGAGATTCAGTTGTCCGTTACTCTACTGGGGAATAATTCCGGTTTAGGAAGCGGAAGTGAACTGTGTGTTTGGTCAGGGTATATGTTGCACCATGACTTACTGGGGAAATGCGAAACCAATCGTGTTTGATCGGGTCCCGGTCTTACAGTGTTGTGGATTGCTGTCTGGGGATAAGAGAGGCAGAACCCGGATGGTAAGGTTATGAGAAGGAACCTGGATGGTAGGGTTACTTCGGGATGAAAGCCTGGATAGTAGGGCTTGAGAAGGAACCTGGATAGTAGGGTTGCTTCGATATGAAAGCCTGGATAGTAGGGTTGTGAGAAGGAACCTAGATAGTAGGGTTACTTCGGGATGAAAGCCTGGATAGTTGGGTTACTTCGATATGAAAGCCTGGATAGTAGGGCTGTGGGGAAGGAACCTGGATAGTAGGGTTACCTCGATATGAATTCCTGGATAGTAGGGCTGTGAGAAGGAACCTGGATAGTAGGGTTACTTCGATATGAAAGCCTGGATAGTAGGGTTGTGGGGAAGGAACCTGGATAGTAGGGTTACCTCGATATGAAAGCCTGGATAGTAGGGTTGTGAGAAGGAACCTGGATAGTAGGGTTACTTTGATATAAAAGCCTGGGTAGTACTGCAGAGGGAACCTGGGTAAGGTTATTTTTGTCGCACCAATGATTACTCTGTTTAGCTTCGAGTGTTGATCATGGACCTGCTGGAAATTGTCGATAATAACTGTCTTTCCTGAAAGAAATACATGGTTAGTTATGTGTTATGCATGGGATGCATTGTATGGGACGTTCTCAAAATAAATGAGACTATGTTATATGTGATTTATTCACATGTCATGATGTATGAACATGAAATGCTGACGTAATAATCTGAATCTGGGAAAATAAATCCCTGACTGCTATAAAAACCATAGTTCCTCTACTTCTGTTGGGGATGGTGAACAAAGAGGACTGTGCTGGGGATTTGCCACTTGGCTGGCGAATATTCTGCCGAAAGAGACCCTGTCTGAGGATAACTCTGCGGGGAATAACTCTGTTGGAGAGGAGATACTATGTTGATAGATCTTCTGTTTTGGAGAGCTAACTCAGCTGGGGATGAATTTCCATTGCTGGTGATAATGAATTCTGTTGGAGATTAAATTTCTGCTTGTGAGAGAAATAAACTCTGCTTAGGGAAAAATTTACTGACTCACTCGCGATTGTGAACCTCAGTTGGGGAGAGTTATGTCCTGTTCGGGAAAGCTAACACCACCTTCTTTGGATACTTTTTAACTCTGTGGGTAGTGTATGTATCAATACTTATGTTCTCAAACTGGCTCTATCCCTGTACCTGATGGGCAGAGTAACTGTAGGGTCTGGGCACTTCTTATCTTCCCTGTTCCTGGAATCGTCTTTCGTTTCTTATGTAATTATTTATGAGCAGCAATTATTTTCAAATGCATATATCAAAAATGAATCATTGGACGTTCTTGCAAAACAAAACAGAAAAAGAAAAACAATTTGGAATTTCTTGTGAAAATGAATTGTATTGATTTTTAAAGTTGGCCTGTAATAGGCGTTGTGTACAAAGAGGCTGACGCTCTAGTAAGAGAACACCGCTGAAAGATAGAAATTACAATTTGTGTTACAGAAAGAAAAGAAGCTATGTGAAACGACCCCATTGGGTCCCAACTCTGCTATTGCCTTTATATCTTCAAGCGTCTCATCACTTTGCTGCTTGGCCGAAGGTGGATCAGAATGATTGGCGTTGTCTGAGCTTGATAGTCGATACCGAAGTTTGGTTGAAAGATGATCAAATGAGACATAGTGTTACTCTTCAATCCCTAATTTTTTCATGGACCACTCTTTCGGGTTTTCAGTCCACCGGGATACCCTTTTTTTCCTAAGCCGCCTTTTCAGGTTTTCGACTTGCCGGGTGTACAGTTTTTTCATTTTCATCCCTTACTTTTGCCCGAACCCTTTTGGTTCGCCGGGAAGCCCTTATTTTTTCCTAGGCCAGTCAACCTAGCGGGTCTTTGATTATGCGTAGTATCTTTTCACTATGTATGCATTGACGGGGTGAGGAAGGTCGTCACCATCCATGGTGGTTAGAATCATAGCTCCTCCCGAGAAAATGTTCTTAACCACAAATGGCCCTTCGTATGTGGGGGTCCATTTTCCCCTGGGATCACCTTGTGGTAGTATGATGCGTTTGATCACTAGATCCCCGACTCGATATTCTTGACATCTGACTTTCTTGTTAAAAGCCTTGATCATCCGCTTTTGATACGTCTGACCATGACAGACAGCAGTAAGTCTCTTTTCATCGATTAGATTCAGCTGATCAAGTCGGGTTTGGATCCAGTCGTCCTCGTTCAAACCCGCATCCTTCTTAATCCTGAGAGAGGGTATCTGAACTTTGATGGGTAGGACTGCCTCCATGCCATATACCAGAGAGTAGGGTATTGCCCCTGTCAATGTCCGTGCTGAGGTACGGTACCCATGAAGAGCGAATGGTAACATCTTGTGCCAGTCTTTATATGTCACCGTCATCTTCTGCACAATCTTTTTGATATTCTTGTTAGCTGCTTCAACAGCCCCATTCATCTTCGACCGGTAGGGAGAAGAGTTATGATGCTGAATCTTGAACTGCTTGCAGAGCTTGGTGATCATTGTGTTATTGAGATTTTTACCATTATCAGTAATAAATCTCTCTGGGACACCATATCGACAGATCAGATTATGTCAGATGAACTGCGCCACGACGTTCTTGGTTACTGTAGCAAAGGAAGCTGCCTCAACCCACTTTGTAAAATAATCAATTGCTACCAGAATGAAACGATGCCCGTTAAACGCAGTAGGTCTGATCTCGCCAATCATGTCGATGCCCCACATTGCAAAGGGCCAAGAAGCTGTCAAAACATTCAGGGGAACCGGCGGCACATGCACCTTATCAGCATAGATTTGTCACTTATGACAGGTTCGAGAGTGCTGATAACAATTAGCTTCCATAGTGGACCAGTAATATCCTTCCCGTAGGATTTTCTTTTCCATGGTATGTCCACTAGAATGGGTTCCGAAAGTTCCTTCATGTAACTCTATCATGATCCTTTCTACCTCGCTCTTGTCTACACACCGCAGTAAGGTTGAATCATGGTTACGCTTATAGAGAATTTCGTTACGGATGAAGAACTTCGCAGCGAACCTTCTTAGAAACCTATTATCATTAACAGATCCCCCCTCGGGGTATTCTTGAGCCTCAAGATACCTCTTTACCTCGTGAAACCAGGGTTTATCTGCTACCTCTTCAGTCTCAATGTCACAGCAATGTGCGGGTTCGTCCAACCTCTCAATGGTAATCTGGGGAGCTTCATTGTCCCACCTAACTTTGAACATAGAAGACATAGTAGCTAGTGCGTCCGCCAACTGGTTGTCCTCTCGTGGGAAATGTTCAAAGGTTATCTCCTCAAAGTGTGAGAGCAATGTCAGTACATACTCTTTGTAAGGAATAAGATTCGGGTGCTTCGTATCCCACTCGCCTTTGATCTGACTTATTATCAGAGCAGAATCTCCGAATACACTCAAGAACTTAATCCTCAGGTCAATAGCAGCTCGAAGACCTATGATACACGCTTCATACTCTGCCATATTGTTGGTGCAGTTAAAACATAATCGGGCGGTGAACGGAGTATGACAGCCCTCGGGAGATATAATTACAGCACCAATGTCGTTGCCCAATGCGTTCGAGGCTCCATCAAAATACATAGACCATCGAGATCCCTCCTCGGGTCCTTCATCTGGTCCAGGTTCTTCGCAGTCGGTTACCAACATGATGTTCTCATCCGGGAACTCAAAATTCATGGACTGGTAGTCATCCACGACCTGATGCGCCAAATGATCCGCCAATACACTCCCCTTGATTGCTTTTTGGGTTGTGTATTGTATGTCGTACTCGGTTAAGATTATCTTCCATCTTGCTATTCTTCTGGATAAGGTGGGCTTCTCGAAAATATACTTGATCGGATCCATCTTTGATATCAACAAGGTAGTGTGAGTCAGCATATACTGTCTCAGTCGGTGAGCATCCCATGCCAAAGCGCAGCAAGTTTTCTCGAGCAATGAGTATCGGGTCTCACAGTCGGTAAAATTTTTGCTAAGGTAGTAAATGTCGTGCTCTTTTCGACCAGACTCGTCATGCTGCCCCAGCACACACCCCATTGAATTGTCTAGCACTGTCAAGTATAATATCAAAGGTCTTCCTTCAACTGGAGGCATCATAATTGGTGGTTCTTGAAGGTATTCCTTGATTCTTTAGAAAGAGGTCTGGCATTCATCATTCCACTTTACCACTTAATCTTTCTTCAACAGCTTGAAGATTGGCTCACAAGTAGCAGTCAGATGTGAAATGAACCTGGCGATGTAATTCAGACGTCCCAAGAAACCTCTAACTTCTTTTTCTGTGTGGGGAGCCGGCATCTCTTGTATGGCTTTTACCTTTGCAGGATCCACCTGAATACCTTTGTCATTGAAAACAAAACCCAGAAGTTTACTAGACCTTACCCCGAAGGTGCACTTGTTCAGATTCAACCTTAGCTTGTACGTCTTCAACCTGTCAAACAGTTTCTGGAGATGATCAAGGTGCTCTTCCTTAGTCTGGGACCCGGCTATCATGTCATCAACATAAACCTCGATCTCGTGGTGAATCATATCGTGGAACAAAGCGACCATGGCGCGCTGATAAGTTGCCCCAGCATTCTTCAACCTAAAAGGCATTACCTTGTAACATAAGGTGCCCCACTGTGTAACGAAGGTTGTCTTCTCCATGTCCTCAGGTGCCATCTTGATCTGGTTGTATCCAGAAAAACCATCCATGAAGGAGAAGATCTTGTGTTGCACGGTGTTGTCGACTAGAACATCAATTTGAGGAAGTGGGAAGTCATCTTTGGGGCTTGCCCTATTCAGATCTCTGTAGTCCATACACATCCGTGCCTTACCGTCCTTCTAGGTATCAGAACAATGTTGGCAACCCACTGCAGATAAGAAGTGACAGCTAAGAATCCTGCGTCAAACTGTTTCATGACCTCTGCCTTGATTTCTTCTGACATTTTAGGGTGCATACGACGGACCTTCTGCTTTACCGGAGGGCAGTCTTCTTTAGTCGGCAGGCGATGTACCATAATATCGGTGTCCAAACCAGGCATGTCTTCATAGGACCAGGCGAAGATCTCAACATAGTCGTGTAGCATCTGTATTAACCGTTGTTTGACACTAGGATCCAAAATCGCACTTATTTTAACTTCTTTCCTGCCTTCTTCTGTACCCAAATTCACTGACTCAATCAGCTCTTCATGAGGCTGTATGGCCCTTTCTTCCTGCTGTAATAGCCTATCAAGTTCTCCAGGAACTTCACAATCATCCTCACCTTCTTCCTCGGCTTGGTTGATCGGATTTTTGAAGTCATAACTGGCAGTAGCAGAGCTGTTATCAATGGGGTCCAGAGTGGATATGGATCTGCAGTATGATACGTGAGTGGGTGTAAGAGAATAGTTGTTTTGTAAAGTGAGAGACAGGAAAGAAAAATAAGGAGCGTAAAATTTGTAATGCAAGAAACATCCAATGCTTTATTAATGATATATGAAATGACAAATAATATCCCTCACAAGCAAAGCCAAGGTGCCTTGGGAAAGGCACCGGGCCATAAAATTTCAAACTATTTATTACAAATCTTAAAACAAAATTCAATTACTGTGGAATAAAAGAAACAGGTATGAAGTCCTTCGCCGTCCAGTTATTCAGTCCACTATTGGTTGTTGGGTAGATCCAGTTGTCGATGTCTGAATCTTCTTCACTATTCTCAATTGCATTAACTCCCTGATTGTTGATGTGTAGAGGAGGTCTTCCAGCCCGCACGCACCTAACAGCCCTTTGTGCCCCTTCTTCAATCACAGCCCTAGCGTGCTTGAGGGAAGCCATCTACAGCGGAGGTTTGTTGGTAGTAACTTCAGTTGACGCTAAAGTCTGAGGGACCTCTTCGAAGTTCTGACAAGGAGTTTTTATGAATTCCCCATCCATCTCCACATAGCGGAAAGAATTGAGATGACTCACCATATACTCTTCTTCACCTCGCACTGTGACGATCTTTCATTTCATTGGGTACTTCATCATTTGATGGAGCGTAGAAGTAACTGCCCCAACCCTATAGATCCAAGGACGACCCAGCAAGAAAGAATACGATGGCTTGATGTCTATTACGTAGAAGGTGGACCCAAAAGTATAAGAACCCACCTTGACAGGGATGTCCACCTCCCCGTGCACCATTCTCTTTGATCCGTCAAAAGCCCTTACCACAATGTTACTAGGCTTTAAGGTCAACCCTTCACAATCCAAACGGTCCAACGCTTTCTTTGGTAGAACATTTAGCGAAGACCTGGTATCTACTAGAACATGAGCCATAATGGTGCCCCTGCACTTAATCGAGACATGCAGAGCATCATTATGATTCATTCCTTTCGGTGTCAGATCCGTATATGAGAAACCCAGCCCATTGTCGGCAGTCAGGCTGGCCACACAATCTTTGAACTGATCTGCTGAAGTTTCCTGCGGCACATGCGTAGTCTTGAGAAATGCAATCAAAGCCTTCGCATGGGCTTCAAAACATAATAGCAGAGACAACATGGAGATCTTTGACGGGGTCTGCCCCAGCTGCTCGACTACATTGTAGTCGCTCTTCTTGATAATTTTCAGTATTTCCTCTATTTCTTGTTTAGAGGCTTCCACAACGATTTTCTTAGGTGCCTCCGTCCGGGCAGGCTCACCTATAATTTCTTTGCCCCGAGTCCCAGATGACTCAGCAGTAGGGGTGGTAACTGGAGTAAGAATAGGAATAGTTATAGGGGTAATAACTGGAGTAGGAACAAGAGAAATGTCAGGAGTGCTGGTTGGAGCAGCAGTTGGAATAACAGTAGGCTTGATGATAGTCTTCGTGGAAATATCGGGAGAGAAGACCCTTCCACTTCGGGTAACTTTACTAGTCCCAATAATATTACTGACATCAGTATCAGCTTCTTCAATCTTCAGATCTTGCTTAACACCATGATAGTACACATCAGCACCATAATGCCATGGGACAATCTTATCTGAGGTGTACGGGATGGGACCAGGAACAATAATTATTAGCGGAGAAATTCTTTGAACAAGTGTAATCCTAACAGGTTTTCTCGAGGAAACCTTTGAAGGATTGGCAGAGATGGTTATAAGGGTAATGTCTTCATTTGGAACAAACAGAATCATAGTCTTCTCAAACAAAATTTCTTTATCATCCATCAGGAGCTGAACACCTGACTTCAACAAACGGCAACCAGAAGGTATAATCGAACACATGTGGCAACCTTCACCATAACCCAAAAATAAATCGGCCAACAGAAAATTCTTATTAACAGTCATCAGAGGAGTAGAAATTTCTTCAACAGAGGTCACAAACAAATCGGTGTCAACAACATTAACTCCACGACCATGTTTGGGCATGGGAGCAGTTATAACATTCGGATTTTCTGGAGCATCAAACTATATCTCCTTGGCTTCGAGAAAATCTTATACTTTGTTTCTCAGAGCCCAGCAATCATTTTTATCATGGCCTGGACTCTCAGAATGGTAGGCACCGCACGTTGGGATTGTATCTGGGAGAAGTAGTGTTTGGATTCTTGGGAGCCTCTCTCAAGGTTACCAAGTTGGATTTTAACAGATGAGCCAGAACTTCAGCCAAATTCATGTTGATGCGGGTAAACTGCCTTTGTGGTCTTTCCACCCTTTGTTGATTGTTGCATTGTGGAGCAACTGCGGGTCTTGGTGTCACTATAGTATTTACCGTCTGACGGTGTTCAGATCTGCTCTGGCCCCTCGGGCTATAGACTGCACTAGCTTCCTTCTTACCAGTGAAAGGCTTCTTTACCGAACTCGAAGAGGCATCCTTCTGTATTTTACCACTTAGAATTCCAGCTTCCACTCTTTCTCCAGTCAAAATCAGCTCAGTAAAACCAGATGACGAGCTGCCGATCAAGTGATTGAAAAATGGACCAGATAGCGTCCCCAGAAACATATCAACCAACTCCTTATCAGACAAAGAGGGTTGGACTCTTCCAGCCAAGTCTCTCCACTTTTGAGCTTAGTCCTTAAAACCTTCACCTGCACCCATGGACATACCCTGGAGCTGAGTACGAGTAGGAGCAAGGTCGGTGTTGTACTGATACTGCTTGTAAAAATCAACGGCAAGATCTTCCCAGTTTCGGACATTAGCTCCCTCCAACTGGTAGAACCATTCAAGCTGAGTCCCTAACAGGCTATCTTGAAAGAAATGCACCCACAAATTTCTATCAGCATTGTAGGGTTGGATTTTCCTTACATACAAGCGGAGATAGAGTTTTGGACAGGATACTCCATCATATTTGGCAAAAACCGGAGCTTTGAACTTATGAGGGATGACCACTCCCGATACCAGTCCCAATTCTCTGAAATCCAAACCAGGTATTTTCTGAATTTCCATAGCGCTTAAACGGTCTTCTAACTGCTTGTACATATCCTCACCAGGAGAATATTGCTCATTGTCGTAATCAGTATCATTGTCAGAAACTGCAGGACTAGGGTCCTTTTCCCTTTCTTGGTTCTCCCCGTCCTTGGATGAAGAGGTCAGATCAGTTTGATGCTTCAACCTTTCTCCGAACCTTCTACCCATATTCAGAATTATGGTCTTCTTCTTCTTTCTCTTTCAGAATAAGGGTCTTCAGATCCTCTTACCCCTTAGCCAGACTTATGAACATCTGTTGGAACTGGGCATTCTGTGCCTGAAGATCTTTGATGGCTTGATCGGAAGATATTTCTGCTAAAATAAACAGCGAAGAAGATTAGAAATCTGTAGTGGTACCTGTAATGATGTGTATGATAATGGGATACGCATGTAATGATTTCAAAGACTTTGGGAAATTTAAATTTGCAAACCAAAATAAACAAAACTTTATTAGCTTAAACTTTGAAGGTTCAACATGCCTTTACGGCTTTACAAAATAAGTAAATAAAACAAATCTAAAACTATAAATAGAACATCAAAATCCCCATGGATGCTTCCTCTTTGTGCTGATATAGTCATTGATCACTCTTTCTTCCTCGAGATGCCTGGTGAGCTTCAAAATCTTCCTTTCTTGCTCATGGTACTGTTCCCGGTAAGTGTCCCGCTCATTCTTCAGCTGAATCCAAGACCTCTGTAACTCCCCAGGGTCAGTAGGCATGTAAGGATAGAGCACCGTGTAAGGGATGCCTTCTTCGTTAATGGGATCCACAATCGCTGGTAATACGGCCTCATAAGGCATCATGAGCTTTTGGGCACGAGCTCGGGCCCATTGGAGGTAAGGCTGCATAGGAAGGGAAGTCTTCGGTCCCAACTCTTCGGGGTCATATCTGTTTACCATGCCCCAAGCTCGTATGAACCTTCGGCGATGCTCCTTAACATCCCCCTTATAGTCGAATACAATGTCCTCGAGAAGTAATTCATGGGGACCATCTCTCCGAGCACGACCAAATTTTCGTAAAGCTAGACAAGGATTGTAAGTTATACCCCCTCTGATACCAAGTAATGGGACATTAGGGTACCCCCCCACAACGGTCAATAACAACAGTGTCTTCCATAGCCCGGGAACACCAAAGAATATTTGTATGAGCAAGTGACATTATTCTGTGCGACCAACCCAAACCTTCTTCGTTCTTTAGCACAGACTTAGGGAGGTGAGAAATAAACCACCTTGACAGCAACGACATGCAGCACATAAGAGTCCCTCTTCTCTTCATAGTACGAGTATAGAGAGCATGCAAGATATCTCCAAGCAAGGTAGGCACAGGGTTGCGAGAAAGGAAAATCTTGACAGCATTCACATCTACAAAGGAGTCCGGATTAGGGAAGAGAACTAAACCATAGATGAGAAGAGACAAGACATCCTCAAAAGCTTGAAAATCCAAATCATCCCAGAATAGTTGAGCCTGGTCTATCCGAAATTTGGCTAGAAAACCTTCGAACCTGCTTCGAGTTTCCCAATTGGATACCACATCAGCCCGTTTCAAATGTAAAGTTGAGGCGATGTCTTATGGCATAGGAACTTCTTCCATACCTGTGAAGCGTACCTGCTCAAGAATGGATATTCCCAACAGATCAGAGAACTCTTCCAAGATGGGTACCAGCTGGTAATCTGGAAAGGTGAAGCAATGATGCACGGGATCGAAGAACTGAAATAGCACGCTCATCATCTGTTCATCAAGATTTGAAGTAACCAGACTGAGAAGTTGACCGTGCCTCTTAATGAACATAGAAGTTTCGGAAACTCTTGCTGCTAGCTCTTTAAGTTGGGCAAGTATTTGCACAAAGTTGACTCAGATGGTATTTCTATGCACGGAAGCCATGATCTGCAAAACAGAACAAAGATAAATTCCATTGGTCTTTGAAATGGTTAGTGTAATGAAGCATGAATGCCATGTTATGATGCATGATGTCATGATAAACCACAGGTATAACAAACACAAATATTGCAAACACAGTCAAATCACATAAAGCCCTTAGGTTTAAGGCTTGCATGAGGTCAAAGGTAGTACCCTCTTGAAGTTTAGTTGGTTCAAACCTGTCCTAGAAAAGTAATCGGGTTCTAGGGGATCTCAATATCACTGACCATCCTCCATCGGTCATGGTTTCAGCTCACGCAATCTTTTCTTGCGGCCGAAATTATTATGAGAGTATGGTCTCAATGAGTGTAGCATCGAGTATCAACCAATTCTCAGCTCTACACTGAGGCCGACTATCTCACTACTTTCTAATGGCCAAGTTGGGCGATTAAAGGTTCTAAGGTCAGTTGATGCTTAATGACACCACGCAGCGGCCCCATATTCTCCTCGTTTCTCCATAAGGGATACCGCTACTAACCAATGTGCCACACCAACGTAGTTACTGCTTCAACCGTATTGGTCTATGTCGTACAGTTCCCTCACAGTCTATTGCTACTTACCTAAAATGTATTCCCCAGATTCGGGTGTAGGATCTATAGTAACCCCAAACAGAACCCTCAAAAATAAAGCAAACAAAGAAATTAATAGAAGCAATTATGATGAACTAGATCCTAAGGTATACCTCACTTATTATGTCCCCAGCAGAGTCGCCAGTTCTATAATACGGTGGAAGAACTGACTATTTTTACTGGTTTGTGTTTTGCGTTTTTATTCACAAAATATTGCGGTAAGCAAGAGTTACCACTGACTTTTATTTCATCCAATCGGAAAGGAAAAAAGTACAGAAAAAAAATCCTTTTTCGAGATATTCTGAGTACGGGGGGTTGATTATAGAAAGGGAAGGTGTTAGCACCCTTTCTATCCATGGTTTTCCATGGGCTCTTAGGTACTTGCTCATCTTTTTAAAATTGCTTGTATATGTGCTTTGTTTTGAAAATGTTTTACTCTGTGATAACCCTTGTATCAGTCTTCAAATGTGTGACGAAGTTGTTTTGAAAATTTGTTTGAAAAGTGTAAGTGTGAAAAGTTTTGACTTAAGCAAGTACCTACTAGCATCCACCTACTCAAAAAAAGATCGTTTCTATTCTTGTTTCCTTTAGACAGCGCTATCCCACTATTGAGAAATAGGTAACACCGTTGTTGGAGTTTGTAAGGGTCAATTCTAAAGGGACGTACGATCACCAAAGCAATGTTAGGACACCTTAGTAATAACCCTAGAGTCTTAAGATCTTTCCGAGGCAACATTTCCTAGGCAATATTTGATCTTTTTAGACAGGAGGGCAACCACTAAGACACCCTATACTTAATGATCGTTTACCGAAGGAAACCTAAGTGAGAGTATACCCTAAGAGTGATATGTGCGAGTGATTTGTTTCAGTTATTTAATCTTTACACATTAGGGTTTTCTAACTGTATTAATTTGTCATGCATTCTTGTCATACAATCCTATTAGCATACATCTAAACAGTTAAATATTTGCAGAAATTAAAATGCGAGAAAGTAAATCTACGCTATTACAAGGCTTCGGGTGGGGGATTAATTGCATAGCCAAAAACCCGGGGAAAAAGCAATAAGTAAAAAGCCCTAAATTAAACTATTACAGACCATGAACAGTTACAAAAATATTGGCAAAAATAATAAACGCGCGGCGAATTAAATATGGGGCGATTAGGGTTTTGACCCTTGACTAGACCTATTCGCGATTGATTAAAAAAAATGTTTTTTTTTCATGTTTTAAGAAAATAATAAAATAGTTAAATAAAAAGAAGACCTTTCTATCCATTAATTTTAATTAAGAAAAAGGATAAATTAATTCAATCTAAAAAAACCTATTTTTTGTATTTTTATTTATTCGAGAGAACTAAAAGAATTAAATCAAGAATTTTAACCTAATTTCTATTTGATTTTATTTGCAAAAATAAATTACAATTTCCCTAAGTTAACACTAAATTAAATTAAATTAACAAAATTAATTTTGATTAAAAAAGTCTAAGTCTAATTCTAATTTTTTAATTTTTATGATTTTATGATTTTATGGAAAATAGATTAATTTGTGAATTAAAATAAATGAAGAAAATTAAAAGAATTAGAATAAAATAGAGAAAAGAAATAAAAAAGTAAATGGGCCTAGTGATATTACTGAAAGGGGGGGTGCCAACTGAATTTCTGGGCCCAACAAGGCTAAGGCCTATTTGACTTCGTTTAATCCAGTATGCGCATTGACTTGAGGAGCATGGTAGACCTCTTGCTACATGAACGTTGGATCCACCTGGCTGATGAATCTGATGGTGGAACACAAGGGTATATGGTAGGTGTATGCTACTGTATTGTATGAGATCCACCTGAAATAAGCAAGAAAATAATAAAATGCACACGCCTGGGATCGAACCCAGGACGTGTGCATCAAAAGCCTTCGCCCCAGCCATCTGAGCTAGTGTGTTAACTTGTAAGTAACATAATAACATAATATAATATGCAAAACAAACTAGTGGAGCCAGTCCCAACGCGCGAAAGTCAAATGAGCGAATCACACGTTGCCGCGCCAGTTTCTTCTTCCTCTCTCCGTCGCTTTAGCCCAAGGTACTTTTACCTACGGATGCTTCGTTGTAGCTACAGACCTGTTCATCTTAAAAATTCTCTACAAGCAATATAAATGAAATTCAAGGGTACCAATCAACTCGTCTCATCCTCATGAGTATCATGGTACCAGAATCCAAGCCCAATTTAGCCTATACTGCAAAGCCCTAAATCAAACCCAGAAACCCTAACAATGGCGTATCCTGATTCCTGTACTAAAAACGCAATTAAACAATACCAAAAGCTTGCAAACTCAATGATAAATAGGAATATATGAATCAAACGTGCAAATGATGCATAAATCAATGAAAACGAAATTCAGTTTTTGGGACAAACCGTGGCCTTTGTACTTACGATTCCAGGCGTGGGAAGGCTTGCAATTGATTGAAATCCCTTCTAGAGATGTCCAGGAGTCTGTTGGTATTGTGAGAATGGTTTGAATTGGCCTCTAGGATGGAAATTGGATCACCACTTTTTCTTGAGTTTTTTCAGTTTGGTTCTTGACTATGCACGACCTCTCCCCCCTTTTTCTTGCCTTGCCTATGTTATGTATATGTAATGCAACATATTAGGTCAACAAAAACGAGCTGAATCTTGTCCATTATGAAGATTTGATTTGGTCTTTATCCTTGTATGATATCTTTCTATATCAAGCCAAATCATGCCAATTTTGGTTCAATTTGTTTTTTCACGTTTTGGACATGATTTGCCAGCATAATTGGATTTGATTCCAGCCAAAACTTGATCATAAAACAAATCTTTGATATTTTTTGCTATTTATTTGATTTAATTTGACTTTTAAATGACAAAAATCAAAATAAAATAAATAAATAAAGCAAAAGGTGTGTGGGTTCTGATTTGGATTGTGGAACATGTCACAAGCAAGATTCAATCATGAAAAACTAGGCCCATTTGACAAAAAATGCAGATTTGAGCACATTTGTCTTTTGGCAATTTTGCAAAAAAGGTCAACTTGGCCAATGCATAACTCTCTTAATTTTGACCCTAGAGAAGTGTTCTTGGACTTTTTAGAAAGCTTAGGATGTCCTATAAGCAACCCTTTTGGTCTCATCTCAATTTATTCTTCCATTTTCATGTATGAAGCTTTGATCCAAAAGGTGTTTTTGTTGACTTTCCAAAATGACCTATAATGTCAAAATTCATATCTTTTTGTGAGCGCATATTTTGAACTTGGGAGCTGAAGATGAATTGTAGGGAATTTCATCCTCTTCAAAATGAGCTTTGGATTGGTCATTATGATAAAGTATGATAAAGTTATGCTTGGTCAAAGTTGAGTTGACTTTTCCTACAAAATCCTAATTTAACAACTTTTGGGTTTTGATGAATTGTGAGCAATCGTTGAGGAATCATGATCAACCCTTTATCAAATGATGAATAATACTTGAAAATGAGGATTTTGACCAAAAATATTGAAGTTTGACTGTATGTGGGCCACAATTGACTTTTTACCTACACAGTCGATTTTCATGCCTTTGAGCAATTGACTCAACAAACTTCTTCCGGAAGGCTTGAAACTTGACATGGATGATCTTGAGAACATATTAGGACAATGGTGAGAATTTTAGTCCTTTGTGGTTCATATATCCTGATGAAAAATGAAACCCTAATTTGAGGTAGACTGCCTTAGGAGAGAGTTTGTCTGGTCAACTCTTGAACTTCCTTGAGCAATTTGGGGACCTCACATGACATTTGTTGAGAAATATGGGAGGGAAAATTTTGGGGTACAACACTAAGCATAAGCCAAATATAAGTGCAATTAGGAGGGAAATTTTTGGGGTACAACAAGGAGTTTATAATATATTGAATGGTTTGTGTATAAACTAATGGATGTATTACCACCCCAGTGGTTAAAACATGCACCCGTTACTATAGGGACCTGGGTTAGAGTCCCAGTGGTACCCTTTTTCCTATTTTCTTCATTTTTAACTTTATTTTTTTAACTTATTTTCATCATTTTCAATCAATTATTTTGCAATAAAATTTAACTTTTTCAAGCTGATTTTTTTGCACAATATTAGTTTACCATGTCTATTTATGAATATATAAAAAATATATCATAAAAAAATTTTATTTCATAATTTTTCAATTAAATCAAAGTCATCACTTTTTAGAGTTTTTAAAGGGACTTTTGGTGATCCTTTGATCAGTTTCTCAACTTTGCTCACAAATCTTGATCTTACCATGATAGATCTTGATTCTCATATGATATCTTGACACTTGAATAATAATTTCATGATATCTTGAGCCCTTTTAGAACTCTTCTCATCCAAAATTCATGTTAAATCATGAAACATGTTTAAAATCAAAAGTTATGCTCCATGACTTTCAATTGTGATTGTGATGCATACACTTGTTTCAAACATCCAATTCATCCATGTTTTCACAAGCTTGTCTTATTTTTTTACATATTACCTTCATAAACTATTTAAATCATAAACCATAAAACATCAAAAACATGCTTTCAACTCTCACTCTTTTGTCACAACTTTTACCAAATAAACCCATGGATTCTCATCCACATGTGTAATCATTTCTTGTTGAATAACATGTACCCTTAAGACTACTCGGTTCATCTTAAATCCTTGATGAAATTTGAACCAAGGTAGACATTAGGATTTTAATCCAAGTATGACAACATTAGAATAGAATTCCCCCATAATCCAAAACCTAAGTCCAAACTTTGTATGACAACTTTAGGATTAATAAATCTCCCCCATTAGACTTTTCATTTCTTTTTACATTGCATCATTAAGACTAAAATAGTTTAGAAAAGAAAATCCAAAAATATCTAATAATAATCAAAACCAGTTCAAAACTTAAAGGTATGAAGGTGATGGGTGTCTCCTTGGATGAGGGTCCACTCAAAACCTTCCTCCTAACCAAAACACAAACCAAATCCAAATCATTTTCTCCTTAGGGCTTTTTCACTTTAAGAAATTTTCAAAAAGGATTTATTAATTCCATTATACACAAAATAATGATGCGTAGTCTCCAACGGTCGAGTGGCAACGTCAACTGTTATAATTAAAATTTAACATCAACTATAAAAACACATAACAAACAAAACATTTTAAAGAAGAACTATGGTGTTTTGATTCCCTTGTGGATACGTAGGCACGGAGTTTCAATGCTCACGCGAACACACTAATAAAAAACTTTTCTTTTTCCCAATGAATTTATCCATACATTTCCCTTTAGCAAGTAAGTTTTAGATATACACACTCATTGATTAAGATAACAAGAGTGGATCCTGTATATTACCACGGGCGTGAGGGGTGCTAATACTTTCCCCTTGCATAATCAACTCCCTTACCTGAGATTTGGTTGTGAGAGCTTGTTCGTTTCCCAATACCAAAGGTTTTTTCTATATTTTCCTTTCCCTATCCTATTGGAATAAATAAAGTAAGGTGGCGACTCTGTTTGTTCCATCCGGAGTTATTTTTTAAGTAGCTTCAGTTGGCGACTCTATTGGGGAACTCCTAAGAAAGTATCCTAGCTCTTGTTTATTTTCTTTTCTTGGGTGTTTATCTTTATGCTTTACTTGCTTTACTTTGATCGCATTCATTCATTGCACTTTGGATATTCTGGATATTGGTATTTATTTCTTTGTTGGGTGGAGTTACTTGAAAGATAAGCACAATACAGAGGATTGAGTGTACCCATAAAGTTTTAAGAAGTGGATATTCATGGAAGCTAAGAGGTAAATTCCCTATTAGTGTTGTCATGAGACCTTCACCCAGACTAGGTTTACTTTGGGGTACAATTGTTATGACGTAGATATGTTACAACACTGTATTTTTCAAAGGGACCCATGACTCTGGGAATACGTCAAGGAATCTTTGTCCAAATTAGAAATCACATGTGAAAGGGTTTGGGCTTTTTGACAGGAGACTTTGACCTTCATCCTACCCTGGTATTCTTGTAGAGGTCCAAACTTTTGATCATGTTACGCTCATCCTACTCAAAAGTTTTCCACAACAGGATTATACAAGATATGCTGAACTTTTGAAACTAAAGTTGTGATCCCATGCCTTTGCATTCATAACATCATACCATGTTTGTATCATCATAGATATTGGTCATCTACAAGGAATAACATCTTCAAGTTTTGTAACAAAAATTGTTTGAACATGCCATTTGCATACACATTCATACATACATGCATAAATAGGTGAAGCTCTCATTCTGATCTCTGGTTCCCTCTTTAGAATGACAACCTGACTTATCATTGCTACGTGCTCCGAGATCAACTATGCAACAACTTTGCAAGGAATTGGATGAGATAAAGATTCAAATAGGGTTATTTATGGTAGATATGCAAGCTATGACCCATGGTCAGGAACTCCTGAGAGAGGAAAACACTCAATTGAAGACTCATATAAGCTTGGTCGTGGAATTTATGAGGGCGGTACTGAGAAAAGAAAACAATCATATGCCCGCTTTTGCAAAGGAAGTTGTTTCTTCTCCCTATCCTTTAGGATCTCCTTTTGATCAGATACTACCTTGTGAATATCACCCACAACCTTGGGGTCCAGAACCTCATCGTCAGCATCTAATTTTCCCCTTAAGTTTCAACCACAGTTAACCCAAGCTAACATTCATTCTTCTTCATATACATCTTCACCTGCATCACAATCATTCATAGCATATGTTCTCAAAGAATGGGATGACATTCTTACTCAGGATTAGGGTTTTTAAGAAGATAGGATCATCTCTCAGGAGTTGGTGTCATCATGATCATCATTCTCAAAGCATCCTCATTCATTTGGTCTCATCATTGTGGATTTGGAAAATTAGGGTTTTGACCCCCCATTAGTAAAAAGTCAGGATTTAGGGTTATGTGGATTAAAGCTCAAGGTTTATTGCTTCAAAACATCATCAACAAAACCATCTTATATCCAATACATCATCTCAATTTGCATCATGCTCACAAGATCTCATTGGTTATAGAGGAGTTGATTTCATCTAAAGAAAGTCAATTGTCATAAAAAGTCAAACTTTGAGCTTTTTTGGTCTAACATTAAAGTTCAAAGTCAAAGTATCATCAACATATTCGAAATCATCAAGCTTGATCATCAAAAATCAATAATATCAAGAAAGTCAACAAAATTCAAAGTTGGAAGATTTTCAAGTACTTAGAGAAAATTCAAGTGTTTTGTGCCTAAAAAACCTAACTTCACATGCAAGTTTCCTCAAGATACAAGTCGATTCATGGAAAACTTTCGACAAGAAAGTTGTAGGGATTAAAGAGTTCTATAACTTTGTCACCTTGGGATGATACTCAAAAAGTGCTTGGATTAAGATATATGGTCCCATGAAGTTCTGATACTTTTTATCCAACACTTAGAAATACTTTTGATCAGTTTTTTATCTCAACTTCTTGGCCAATTTTCACCAAGTCCCCTTTTGATTTAGCAAAGTGGTCAACATGAAAGTTGAAGATCATGTTCTAATCTTTCTAAAATTTCCAAGAGCATAAAAAATCATGCTTGAGCTATTAGATTCAAAGAGATGAAGTTGGTCATTTTCACTTGGATTATAGGTCATTTCTTTGATAACCAAAAGAACAAATATTCATGCCATGCCTTGATATCTTTGCTTTGTAGGCCTTTAAACCACAAATCCTTCCATAATCAAATGATTTCAAAAACTTTTTGGATATTTTCTAATTGATTCAATCCTTATCCAATACATCATGCCATATCTGGAACTAAAGCTAACACTTACATTCTTGTAAAGTGACTTTAATCACAAAGTCCACTCTCCTTGAGCCTCAAACTTGTTCCCTCTGCACACACTCAACCTAGCAACTCAGAAGTAACATGTTTAAAGTTTTCAACCACTTTGGAATCTTTTGTACTATGCATTGGAACCATAGTTTTATCATTGCTTCACAACTAAGTTTCAAAACCTTAAGCTTCAAACTCCTCAAAAAGTTTATAACTTTTGAATTGTGTTTGGTAGATCTGTTTGAATATAGATATATTCACAAAGTGTATAACTTCTTATATATGAAATCAGATTTGATTTCAATCATAAGGTTCCCATCCTTAGACATCAGGATCCTCATATTCAACTTGTCTTTAGAATACTCAATGAACTTATTCAAAGTTCCTAGATTGAAACATCAAACAAATAGTTAGTAGCAACATCATTATATATGTTTTAGTTTAGAATTCTGAGAATAAATATTATCAAAATCATGTTACTTTATCCCCCTTTGTTAGAAAACAAAAAGGTAATAAAGAGATAGAAAAATAAACTTTGAAGATAACCAACAAAGGAAGCAAATTTCATTGATTGAAAATGAAGAAGTGCAGACTAGATAGAATAATCAGAACAAATAGACATCGAGAAACCTAGACAATAAACAGACATCATTTAACCATCAAAGACTTTACACTTTTTCTCCACCAGACCATTTGCAGGACCCTTTCTCCAGATTCATTAAATGATTCCTTCTCTAAAGAGGACTTCAAAAAGAACTCTTCCAAAAGGTATGAAGGACTTAATTTCATTTCTGGTGAGCGTGATGGACTTTTGCAGAAAATTGAAGATAGTTTGTGGAAAAGTTGTCCAGATATCATTGACCAGCAAAACTATAAGAAGTCGGTTGTCATGAGACATGATATCTTTGTGAACTCTCCTAGGACGAAAATTGGTTAACAGAAACTTGAACCAACTTTTTGGAATGGGAAGAAGAGTTTCGGGATTGTTAGGCTCGTAACTGGATATTGAGTTATGGAGAGTAGCGAGCTCTTCATCAAGAAGATATTGACTCTTAACATGTTCATTAGCAAATCCAACATTCTCATAACCAGTAGCAAGGACAATTGAAAAAGGAGTTATGGTTATGGGAACAACAAAGACACGGGAAGAAATGGAACAACCTTCACACACAACGTAGGCATGTTTCCATAAGTCTTTGACAAGGTTTATGTAGACAGGTTTATCCAACACGGTGAAGTAATTTTTCCATTCTTGAAAGTAAATGACTGAGGTGACACTGCAGGCACTTTTTCTATTACCAAGATGATGAAGCTTGATTTGTTCTTCAATTATGAATTCAAGAAGACTCTCATCTCCATGGAAAGTAACTAGTGACACGATGAGAGAAGAGAGAAGGTATAAAATTTATGTGATAATAAAATCATTAAATAATTAAAGGGAAGAGAAAAGTGATGTATATATAGATAGAAGATGGAGGACATGACTGACTGGACAAATGACATAGGTTGAGAGGCGTATCATGTATAATATTTTCTAAGGACATATAGATAAGTTAGGGAAAAACAATTAAAACTTGGGTCAGAAGAAGTACTAGAAACCTTAAAGAGAGATTCTGACACAGAGTAAAGCAATGAAGTTTTTATCTATTTCCAAGAAAACTATGTCTTTCAAAGTGTTATATTAAGTAGGAAGATTCGGAAGTGGCAAGAGATAAAACACATCACTCGAAGATTTTTTATTACTACTTAATACCAGAAGGACTTTAATCCTTAGACTTTTATTTTTAAAGTGTAGATTCGTATATACTTTCAACTATATTAAAATTAGTTATCTTGGCTTTATTTTCTTGAACCTTGTTAGAAGTTCTTATTATAACTTTTTGAGAGCATATTTATTTGTTTTAATATTTTACCTTTATTGTTCAAGCCATTTTAGTTATTTCCTGGAATTATTTTTAGTATGATCAGGAGATAAACTTGATGAAAGTTTTTTAAGATTAATTGACACAAACATAATTTTTCATTCATTGGAATAAGTACATATAACATTCAGACAAACAAAACAAAACAAAAAAACAACTGAGAAACCCTCATAACCTACTCCTGATAGACACATACTATGCACAAACTAGACTTCAAGAACTTCACATACTTCTTCCACAAGAGCATCGCCGGGTCCATTAGGACGGACTGCTTCAACAATCTCTACTTTAAAGAAGAGATCAGAGAGGACTATTCCAAATGGAACAAAGGAATGGTGACGATTTCTGGATGCAGCAATCGAGTTCTTGAGATAGTTGAAGATGGTTTAGGGCGGATTTATCCTAATGTAATGCATGAGAAGTTAAATCAGAACTCTATCTTCATGAAATAAAATATGCAGATTTATTCTTATAGGACAAAGATTGGTCAAGAGAAGTTGAAACCGTACAGTGGCGGTAGGAAGGAGATTTCCAGGATTGTTTGGTTCATACATCCCAGAGGGATCATGAATGGATCTAAGTCTTTCTTAGAGAGCGAGAGTGTTTTAAAGTGCTTCAATAGTGGTACTTGCTTGGGTACACGCTATTGCAGTAGTAATTGTTGTTGGAGTGATGGTGATGGGTTTGCCAAAAGTAGTTGAAGATATGGAAACATCATCAACATAAGCATACATCCAAAACTCACGGATCAGATGAGGGTAGATGGGTCAATGTAACATGGCGATGTAGCGACACCGTCCTTGAAGGCTAAAGCTTTCAGTGAGACTGAGATCAGCACTGCTGAGTCTTGGAAGAAGTTCACAGATGACTTCCAGAAGTTCTTCGAAACCTTTCAAGGTTCTTACGGCCATTAGAAGAAGTTTTGTAAGAGAGAGAGAGAGAGAGAGAGAGAGAGAGAGAGAGAGAGAGAGAGGGGGTGAATGATAAATAATATATTCATTTGGATAATAAATAGATGAGAAGGAAGTGTAACTTACTGACTAAAGGATATGAGTAGACGGCTTAGGATATTGGAATTGTCGTCCCACTAAATGAGGACAAGAGTGGAGAGAGAGATTTAAGGAACGAGCTCCCAAACACGTGATGAATAGTGAATTTTTTAACTTGTAATGATTATTAAAACTTTGAGTAGAGAAAAATCTGACAAGGAGTAAGCCAAACAGATTTTTCACCTAGTCTCAGGATTATCTTTCTTCTCAACGAATCACATCAATCATCAGGCATGATTCAAAAGACAGCCCATTTAATGCATTTAGACTTTCAATTTTCAAGGGATAAACTTGATTTTAAAACTAAGATAGTTTCTTCCTTGAACACTTCTACTTATTTGAAAATATTAAAAGTTCTTTATACTAGACGTAAAAAGTTTTTAGCTAATTCTATTTATCTATTTATTTATTACTAATATTTGAAAGAAAAATAACAAGAGAGAAAAAAAATACTCTATTAGGAAATATGTAAATTCTAACCTGGCATATCCTTCTTGTGAAGATTTTACCTTCATCATTGAGCTTGTCTATGATCAACCATTATGTTGAGCACTTCTTGTATTTCATAATTCATTATTTGCCCTGATGTTTCTTCACCCAGTATAGATGTTATCACAGAAACTGAGCCTAAAAAAATTTTTCTTGAACTTCAGTAGCAGCTCCATTACTTCTGAGATTAGGCACATTGGCTTAACTCCTAGTAGATGACTTCTTTTTTATCAGACTTCCTTCGATCGAAATAGATTCTGAATAACCATCAGTCTTTCCAATGATTCTGTACGTGTTGCTGGACAGAATATTCTGCTGAGTATCATGGATAAATCTATTGAACTTTCAACATATTCTTCTTCATACTTTTAAAGCAACTATTATTTTAGAATCTTTTTCCTTCTTCAGAGCTTTTGATAGATCTACTCGAGACGATGTTGATTTTATCCGTAGCAACTTGTAGCAGTTTTCATTTGGATGACAACTTCATTTGATGATTTGTAGTACTTGATTATTGACCTTTACTTCTGATGTTGAGAAGATGAATTCATTTTCCATCGGGTACTTGACTCTTCATAATTCTGAGAACTTGTTTCCAAAGATTCTATCTTCAATTCTGATTCCTATTCAAAAATTTGATTTCTTCTCAGGAAGAACTTTGAAAAGAAAACCTTCCAATCATTTGAGTAAATAGTATTCGAATAATTTTCTCTTGCTGGATCTCTCTACATGTTTAAGTGTTTGATTCTTGAATCAATAAAAAAGTCAGGATCTGATACCAATTGAAAGTAGAGAAAACACAAGAAATATGGGGGTTTGAATTGGGTTTATAGAAAACATTTCCCTTTATAAATTCTAATCACTCAAATGATAAAAGCTATAAAGACAATGAAGATTAAAGAACACAAGTGATTTATCCAGGTTCGCCTTAACAAGGTTAATCCTATCCACACCTCAAGGTGATTTGCCTTTAACAAGGACTTAATCCATTATAACCAAATTGATTACAAATGCACGGTCAACCGCCAGTGACTAACAGACAATGACACGTTTAGTGGTCCAACTTAACAGATATAATGTTCATTGACCTAATAGAATAAAATCAATTAAGATCTCCTATAAGGGTTTTTCATTATGACTTGAAGCCACCATCTGCTTGAGATCATACATTCACTCAGTCACTCAAGGACCTTTCAATGATATGTTCAGTGATCCAATTTAACAGATATAATATTCATTGACCCAATAGAATATGATCCTTTAATATCTCCTATTAAGATTTTCCATAATGACCGCAACCATTATCTTATTGAGATCATACCTTCACTTAGTCACTCAAGGAACCTTTCAATAATATGTTCAGTGATCCAATTTAACGGATATAACAATCATTGACCCAACAGAATATGATCACTTAAGATCTCCTATTAGGATTTTCCACAATGACCGCAACCATTGTCTTCTTAAGATCAAACCTTTACTTAGTCATTTAAGAAATCAATCAATAACAATTAATAAAGTTTTGTGTTTACATGATTGCTTCTTCTAAGCAAATTACGCAAGTGATTAAGCACATATTGTTTAACACAATTTTGAGCAACAACTCTTGTGTTAAAATAATTTACATGAAGAGATTAGAACTATAATATAATACGAGCAATAACTATTATGTAAAAATACAAAGTTCTATCAAGATGTATTTGATCAAAAGTTTGGTAGCATCTTGTAGTTCTCTTCTTCTTCATCTTCTTGTTGAGCAAGTTACAAGCAACAACTCATTGCTTCTTCTGAGATCTACCAATATGTAAACGATGATAGTTGTTGTAGCATCTTGTAGATTTCTTCTTCTTTATCTTTCTTTATTTTCTCTCATTTATGTGTAGTGGTCTTCAGCATGTTTAGCATTGTAGCTTTTACAACTTCAACATCCATGGCTTTTCAGCTTGATGGCCAAGAGCATATTACTTCAAATCTTTGATCTTCTTTTATAGCCTTAAGAGAGAGACGTTGTAAGGATTAAAAAATCTCTTCCTGTATCAACAGTTAGTTCCCAATGAATAGAATAAGGTGTAAGAGTTTAGATAATACAGAGTGATATTATTCATTGTCTGTCACTTTACAATGTTTAAGTTTAACCTTATGTTCAATAGATGTTTTTCAACTTAGCTTGTAGACAGACATCTGTTAAGGGTAGAAAGATAATATGAAAAATAGTTATTTGTTCCCAACGGTCATAATAAGAGTGGTTGACAATACAGTATGAAAGGACTGTCCTTACGCCATCCTAGAGGGTAGAGGTTACATAGCACTTTTTGTACCTTTTGTACACCATCACACGTTAACCATTTTAAACTTTTTCTAATCTTTGGAGGCTTCAGGTAATTTGAATATTTGAAGCTTGTTGTAGAAAAATAACTCTTAAGTATTAGAACCTAAGTCTTGGAGTCTTCAGAACTTGACCCATTAGAACCTTGTCTTTAGAGTCTTCAGCACTTGGTCGTGAGAACTTGTTTTCCTTCAGATCATCAAAACTTGTTCAGCAGAACCTCGTCTTCATAATCTTCAAAAATTCGAACACATAGAAGCAAAGATTTAGAAGGCCTCCAAAGCTTAACCATAAAGTCACGATCAGAACCTCTTGTACTATCTTTCCTAAGAATTGTTTCATAAGACAAATTCCAGAATCTTGACTTCAACTGTAACACGTAACTGTGATACGGTGGCAGAACTGACTGTTATACTGGTTTGCATTTTATATTTGCAAATGTCGCGGTAAGCAATAGTCGCCACCGACTTTTATTTCATCCAACAAAGGAAAAGGAAAAAGAACAGAAAAAACCTTTTTTTGAGATAATTCTGAGTACGAGGGGTAGATTATAGAAAGGGAAGGTGTTAGCACCCTTTCCATCCATGGTTTTCCATGGGCTCTTAGGTACTTGCTCATTTTTTTAAATTTCTTATGTGTGCTTGTTTTGAAAAGTTTTGTTTTACTTTGTGATAACCCTTGTATCGGTCCTTAAGAGTGTGACGAAGTTGTTTTGAAAACTGTTTTTGAAAAGTCTGTGTGAAAAGTTTTTGTTTTGAGCAAGTACTTAAGATTTCTACCTACTCGAAAAAAGTCTGTTCATTTTCGTTTCCTTTAGACAATGCTATCCTACTATTAAAGAGTAGGTAGCTCCATCATTGGATTTTTAAAGGGACGCTCGAAGGGACGAAACGGTCTCTGAAGGCAAGAAGTAAAGATACCTTAGCATTTTGAAGGTACTATCGTTATAAGATCAATTTGTAGGCAAGTCGAGGGACAAATAGGGACTATGATCTTTATGACGATTTTGAATTGCGGGTCATTACTAAGGTATCCATACGTTCGAGGGACACGACCATTATTTCCGAGGCGACCAAGTGGGGTAAACCCTAGGAGTGAGCATGTGCAAGTGTTCTTTTTTAGTTAATTATCTTTGCATAATTAGGGTTTTCTACTGTATTAATTGTTGATTTATCTTGCCATTCAATCATATTATCCACACATCTAGGCAGTTTATAATCGCGGAAAGTAAAGTGCGAGAAATTAAAACCCTAGCTATTACAAGGCCTTGGGGAGGGGGTTACATAACCAAAAATCGGGGAAAAATGATAAATGCAAAATAGTACCTAATCAACTATTACAAACCTGGAGAAGTTACAATAATTAATAAAAATAAGGAAAAAACAATGCGCGAAAGTTAAGACGGGAACAAATTAGAAACCTAAGAAATCTAGTTAATTAAAAAATATTTTTGTATTTTTTATTGAGAAAAATAGTTGCAATTTGCAAGTTAAACCTAATTTACTAATTAATTTTATTTATGGAAGGAAAAAGTAATTAAATTAACCTAATTTCTATTAAATTTTAGTTACAAAAAAAATGGTTGAGTTAACCTAATGAAACTAATTAATTAAATACAAATAAATATTTTATAAAAAAAATCTAATTTTTATGTTTTTTTTTGTGATTTTGGATTTAATAAAAAAATGATTTTTTTTTTTGTAAAAATAATTAAAATAATAAATTAAAAGAAAAAAAAATAAAAAGAATAGAAAAATTTAAAGAGATGGGCCTAATTGTGAGAAGCAGTTTGGGGGGTGTGCTGCCTGAATATGCCAAGGCCCAGTTTGTTGGCCCAATTATCCTGTGTGGGATTTCGTGTTGCTGTCTTCAGAGGGTGCACGATGTGGATGCAATCCTGATGCATTGGATCTGACTGGAGGTAGATCTGACGGTGAGATCTAAGGATGTACGATGAGCGCTGGGTAATGAAGTACGCTGGATCTGGAATAAACAATTTGGAAAACAAGAAAATGTTGAGACCTGGGATCGAACCTAGGTCCTCCCTCTCAAATACCTCACCCTTTGCCATCTGCACTGGAGCGCTTGTTTGAACATGTAATAAAACAATTGGAATATAAAGGAAATTAAATGCTAGGCCCGGGAAAGCACGCGTCAATTCAAACCGGCCAGTGAGAGTTAGCCACCTAATCATCTCTTTCATTGATCTGTTGTTTTAGACAACATACTTTTACCTACAGCAGATTTCCGTCACTATAAGTTGTAGTGACGGATTTGGTTTGTAGCTACAACCCTGCGTTACTCAAAAACATGATACAGGCAATATAAATCAAAACCAATATAAGGGATCAATCAGGAATTTCATCCTGAGTCCATTAATCCCCAGAATTCCCTTCAATTTGTCATGAAAACAAAAACCCCAATTTCGAGCTTTCAAACCCTAATAATGGCATAAACCCATTCCTACACTGAAACTCAAATTAGACTATTCAAACACCTTCATATGATGATCATGAACATGAAAATATAATCTAATAACATGTATAACGCATGAATGAGCAAAATCAAGATTGAAGGAAAAGCGATCAAACCGTGAGTATCTAGAGGCAAATGAGGATGCCTTGACGCGTGGAATTGATGTTGCTGGCTTTAGAAGGCGTCCAGGAACGTGTTTCCGGACTTGAAATTGCTTGTACGGGACTGTAATTGAAAATACGATTCTAACTTTTTTGCAAAAAAAATCAATGTTATTCTTGATGTTTTTACCTAGTTGTGCACCAAAAATCCCCTACTTAGGGTTCACCAAGCTTCAGTATATGTATTGAATCCAATTAGGTTAATAATTTTGGATCCAATATTAGGAATTGATGGGCAAAATATTTGATTTTCAAGTCATATTCTTTGTTTCCACAATTGGCCAAAGCATGCTTTTTTCAATTCAATCAAGACTTGCACACTTTTCTTGCTAACATACAGCCTGTATCTTCATTCTTTAATGCTAAATCATCCCAAAATATTTTTATATCATTTATTTGATTTAATTTGGATTTAAAATAATTAAAAATCAAAATAAATCAAATAAATAAACAAATAATTTATGTAAGGGTTTATGGGTCGTGGACCAGGCTAGGAGCAAGATGCAAGCATAAAAAGTTAGGTCCATTTGCCAAAAAATGCAATTTTGGGAATTTTTGACTTTTGACAATTCTCCAAAAATGGCCAACTTTGATAATGCATATATCCTTCAATTTTGACTTTAAGAGGGCGTTCTTTGACTTTTTAGAAAGCTTAGGATGTCCCCTAAACAACCTTTTTGGTTTAATTTCAATTGGATCTTCCATGCTAATGTAAGAAGCTTTGACCCAAAAGGTGTTTTTGCTGACTTTTTGGAATGATCTATAATGTCTGAATTTAGATCTTTCCATGAGTGCATTTCTTGAACTTGAGGGCTGAAGATGAGTTGTATGGAATTGGATTCTCTTCAAAATGAGCATTGGATGATAAATTTCTTATAAATTATGAAAACGTTATGCTTGGTCAAAGTTTGGTTGACTTTTTCTAAGAAACCCTAATTTAGCAACTTTTGAGTTTTGATGAATTAGGAGCTTTTATTGAGGAATCATGATCAAACCTTGATCAAATTATGGATATCACTTCAAAATGTTGATTCTGGCCAAAAATATTGAAGTTTGACTGTATGTGGACCACATTTGACTTTTGACCTAGTATAGTTGATTTTCCAAAATCTGAGCAGTTGATTGGGCAAACTTCTTGTGCAAGGCATGAAACTTGGCATGAATGGTCGTGAGAACATATTAGGACTATAGAGAAGACTTTAGGTCTTTGGTAATCACCCATCTTGATGAAAATGGAAACCCTAGTTGAAAGTTCATTGCTTTAGGAGAGAGTTTGTCTGGTCAACTCTTGGGCATGCTTGAGCAAGTTGAGTATCTTAGTGAAGATATGTTGAGTAAAATGGGAGGGTAAATTTTGGGGTACAACAGCTGCCCCTATTAAATCTTCTTAAGCCTGAGGATGTAGATTGGTTGGTCTACCTTTCGTGATCTGAAGGTGGAAGATGATTGAACATTAGAGTGCCTAGAAATTTGCACTCACATGAAGCAACACTGATCGATGATATCAAGAATGGGCTTACAGATGCCATTTGGGAGTCGACAGAAAGTCGTCGAAGATGGGATTAAATATTCCATCTATAAAATATATCAGTTGCATGCGATTTCTTTGCGAGGATTCCTGTACCTGGCACTTAGGAGGACTTCGCTGGAGAATGTTGATTTATATCTGGGAAGTAGAGTCTAGGAGCTTCGGTTATCTATTACTCTACTGGGGAATTAACTCTTAGTTAAGGAGGTAAAAGTAAACTACATGTCTGGTTAGGGTCCAGGCTGCACAGTGACTTACTGGGGAATTGTGAAGTTGACCGTATATGGTCGGGTCCAGGTCTTATAGCGATGTAAACTGTTGTCTGGAGATAAATGAGAAGGAACCTGGATAGTAGGGTTACTTCGAAATGGGAGCCTGGATAGTAGGGCTTAAGAAGGAACCTGGATAGTAGGGTTACTTCGAGATGAAAGCCTGGATAATAGGGCTATGAGAACGAACCTGAGTGGTAGGGTTACTTCGATATGAAAGCCTGGATAGTAGGGCTATGAGAAGGAACCTGGGTCATAGGGTTACTTCGAGATGAAAGCCTGGATAGTAGGGCTATAAGAAGGAACCTGGATGGTAGGGTTACTTCAAGATAAAAGCCTGGATAGTAGGGCTTATGGGAAGGAACCTGGATAGTAGGGTTACTTCGATATGAAAGCCTGGATAGTAGGGCTTATGGGAAGGAACCTGGATGGTAGGGTTACTTCGAGATGAAAGCCTGGATAGTAGGGATTATGGGAAGGAACCTGGATGGTAGGGTTACTTCGAGATGAGATCCTGGATAGTAGGGCTATGAGAAGGAACCTGGATAGTAGGGTTACTTTGTTTGGTTATGTAGATTAGTTGACCCGTTTAATCTTCGGGAACTGATTTTCCATTAGCGGTCTGTAGATATGACATGTATAACTGTTGGAATTGTTGGTGATAATTGTCTTTCCTGAACAGATAACAGGGTTAATTATATGTGTGATGCATGAAATTCCTTGTGAGATGATGTTCTCAAAATAAATGAGATTATGATGTATGTGATATGTATGTGCAAATCATGATGTATGTACATGAAATTCTATGGGGGACATGTCCGAGTCTGGGAAAATAAATCCCTGACTGCTGCTGGAGGGTATAGCGTTCCTGAATGTTGTAGATAATTGTGGTTCTTCTACTTCCGCTGGGGATGGTGAATGGAAATGACTGTACTAAAGATTTACTCTTTGTTGTTTGTGAATATTTTGTCAGGGAGAGACTCTGTTTGAGAGTGGATCTGCGGGGAATAATTTAGAAGGTGAATTTCCATAGCTGAAGTAATAGGCTTTGTCGAGGATTGAGCTTCTTTATTCAGAGAAATAAACTCTGCTTGGGGCGATAAAAATTATGATGATTCGCTCGCGATTATGAAATTCGGCTGGGGGGATATAGCTGTCAGGTTTCTGAAAGACCCTGGCTGGGGAGATTACTTCCTGTTGTGGGAAAGTTGATATCAATGATTTGATTACCTTTACTCTGTGAGGAGTGTAGATGTTACAAAGTTGTATGCACTGATGACTGTGCTCCAAAGCTGTCTCTGCCCTGGTACTTGCTGGACAGAGTAACTGTCGGGTTTGACATTTCTTATTTTTGCCCATGTTTCTTAAGTTACGAGCAATTGTCTTTTCGTTTCTTATGTAAATTTTTATGAGCAGCAATCATATTCAAATGCATATGTCATGAATAAACCATTGGACGTTCTTGCAAAACAAAACAGAAAAAGAAAAACAAATAGTTTTGTAAAAATGATTTGTATTAATTTTTGAAGTTGGCCTGTAATAGGCGTTTTTGTACAAGGGGACTGACGCTCTAGTAAGAGAACACCGCCGTAAAAATAGAAGCTATACAATTTTGTGTAAAAAGAAAAAAAAAACAGTTATGTGCAACAATCCCATTGGGTTCTAATTCCGCTATTACCCCTATGTCTTTGAGCGTCTTATCACTTTGCTGCTTGTCCGAAGCTGATTAGATTGATCGGTGTCGTTCGAGCTTGACAGTTGATAATGAGGTCTGATTGCAAGGTGATCCAATGGAACATAATGATACGCTTTACATCCCTAACTTTTGCCTGAACTTCCCTTTCGGGTTTTCAGTCCACCGGGATACCCTTTTTTGCCCAAGCCGTCTTTTCAGGTTTTCGGCTTGTCGGGTGTACAGATTTTTCATTTTCATCCCTGACTTTTGCCCAAACCCTTTTGGTTCGTCGGGAAGCCCTTATTTTTGCCTAGGTCAGTCAACCTAGCGGGTCTTTTATCATGTATAGTATCTTTTCACTATGTCTGCATTGACAGGGTAAGGAAGGTCGTCACTGTCCCTGGTGGTTAGAATCATGGCTCCACCCGAGAAAATGTTTTTAATCACAAATGGCCCTTCATAGGTGGGAGTCCATTTGCCCCTGGGATCACCTTGCGGCGGTATGATGCGCTTGATTACCAAATCTTCGACTTGATACTCTTGACGTCTGACTTTTTTGTTGAAAGCCTTGATCATTCGTTTTTGATACGTCTGACCATGACAGACAATAGTAAGTCTCTTATCGTCGATCAGATTTAGTTGATCAAGTCGAGTCTGGATCCAATCGTCTTCATTCAAACCCGCATCTTTCATAATCCTTAAAGAAGGAATCTGGACCTCGATGGGTAGGACTTCCTCCATGCCATATACCAGAGAGTAGGGTGTTGCCCCTGTCTACGTTTGTGCTGAGGACGGTACCCATGAAGAGAAAATGGTAACATCTCATGCCAATCTTTGTATATCACCATCATCTTCTGTATAATATTCTTGATGTTCTTGTTAGTCGTTTCGATAGCGCCATTCATCTTCGGCCGGTAGGGAGAAGAGTTATGATATTGTATCTTGAATTGCTTACAGAGTTCGGTGATCATCGTGTTATTGAGATTTGTACCATTGTCGGTAATAATTCTCTCTGGAACACCATACTGACATATCAGATTATGTCGGATAAACCATGCCATGACGTTCTTGGTCACAGTAGCAAAAGAGGCCGCCTCAACCCATTTTGTGAAGTAATCAATGGCCACCAGGATGAAGAGATATCCATTGGAAGCGGTAGGCCTGATTTCTCTGATCATGTCAATGCCCCACATTGCAAAGGGCCACGGAGCTGTCAAGATGTTCAAAGGAACCAGAGACACATGCACCTTATCAATGTAGATTTGGCACTTATGACAAGTTCGGGGTTGCTGATAATAATCTGCTTCCATAGTGGACCAGTAATATCCTTCCCATAGGATCTTCTTAGCCATGGTATGTCCACTGGAATGGGTTCTGAAGGTACCTTCATGTAGATCTGTCATAATCCTCTCTGCTTCACTCTTGTCTACACACCGCAGTAAGGTAGAGTCATGATTGCGCTTGTAGAGGATTCGATTATTGAGGAAGAATTTCGCAGCGAACCTTCTCAGAAACTTCTTATCATTGACAGATGCCCCTTCGGGATACTCCTGAGTCTCGAGGTACTTCTTCACTTCATGAAACCAGGGTTTGTCTGCCACCTCTTCAGTATCAATCTCACAACAGTGCACTGGTTCATCCAACCTCTCAATGGTGATTCGGGAAGCTTCGTTGTCCCACCTGACTTTGAACATAGAAGATATGGTAGCTAGCGCGTCCGCTAACTGATTCTCCTCTCGTGGGAAATGTTCAAAGGTTACCTCCTCAAAGTGTGGGAGCAATGTCAGCACGTGCTCTTTGTATGGGATGAGATTCGGATGCTTCATATCCCATTCGCCTTTTATCTGACTTATCACCAAGGCTGAATCCCCAAAGACATTTAAGAACTTGATCCTGAGGTTAATAGCGGCTTTGAGACCCATGATGCAGGCTTCATACTCCGCCATGTTGTTAGTGCAGTTGAAACATAGTCAGGCAGTGAAAGGAGTATGACAGCCTTCATGAGATATAATTACAGCGCCGATGCCATTACCGAGTGCGTTCGAAGCTCCATAAAAAACCATAGTACATCGGGATCCTTCTTCAGGTCCTTCATCTGGTCCAGGTTCTTCGTAGTTAGTCACCAACATAATGTTCTCGTTCGGGAACTCAAAATTCATGGACTGGTAGTCATCCACGGCTTGATGGGCCAAATGATCAGCTAATACACTTCCCTTGATTACTTTATGGGTTGTATATTGTATATCGTATTTAGTTATGATCATCTCCCATCTTGCTATTCTTCCGGAGAGAGCGAGCTTCTCGAAGATGTATTTGATTGGGTCCATCTTAGATATCAATAAAGTAGTGTGGGTCAGCATATACTGTCTTAGTCGGCGAGCAGCCCATGCCAAAGTGCAGCAAGTTTTCTTGAGCAGTGAGTATCGTGTCTCACAGTCGGTAAAATTTTTGCTAAGGTAGTATATTCCGAGCTCTTTTCGACCAGACTCGTCATGCTGCCCTAGCACACACCCCCATTGAATTGTCTAGCACTGCCAGGTACAATATCAAAGGTCTTCCTTCAATCGGAGGCATCAGAATTGGCAGTTCTTGGAGATATTCTTTGATCCTTTCGAAGGCGGTCTGACATTCGTCATTCCATTTTACCACTTGATCTTTCTTCAAAAGCTTGAAGATGGGTTCACAAGTAGCAGTCAGATGTGAAATGAACCTGGAAATATAATTCAGGCGTCCCAAGAAACCTCTAACTTCTTTCTGTGTACAGGGAGTTGGCATCTCTTGTATGGCCTTTACCTTTGCGGGGTCTACCTGAATACCTTTGTCACTGACGATGAAACCCAGAAGCTTACCAGACCTTACCCCGAAGGTGCACTTGTTCGGATTCAACCTCAGCTTGTATGTCTTCAACCTATCGAACAACTTTTGTAGATGATCAAGGTGCTCTTCCTCGGTTTGAGACCTGGCTATCATGTCATCAACATAAACCTCTATCTCGTGGTGAATCATATCATGGAACAAGGCGACCATGGCTCACTGATAAGTTGCCCCACCATTCTTTAACCCAAAAGGCATTACCTTGTAACAGAAAGTGCCCCACTGTGTGATGAAGGTTGTCTTCTCCATGTTTTCAGGAGCCATCTTGATATGGTTGTAGCCATAGAAACCATCCATGAAGGAGAAGATTTTATGTTGCGCGGTGTTGTCAACCAGAACATTAATGTGAGGAAGCGGGAAGTCATCCTTGGGACTCGCCCTGTTCAGGTCTCTGTAATCCACACACATTTATACCTTGTCGTCCTTCTTAGGTACCGGAACAACGTTACAACTCACTACGGATAGGAGGTGACAGCTAAGAACCCTGCATCGAATTGCTTCATGACCTATGCCTTGATCTTTTCTGACATTTCAGGGTGCATACAACTGACCTTCTGCTTAACCGGAGGGCAATCTTCTTTAGTCGGAAGACGATGTACCACAATATCAGTGTCTAAACCAGGCATGTCTTCATATGACCAGGCGAAGATCTCAACGTAGTTGTGCAACATCTGTATCAACCGTTGTTTGATTTTAGTCTCCAGATTTGCGCCGATCTTGACTTCTCTTTTGTCCTCCTCCGTGCCCAAGTTTATCATCTCAACTGGCTCTTCATGAGGCTGTATAGCCCTTTCTTCTTGCTGTAATAGTCTAGTAAGCTCTCCAGGCACCTCACAATCATCCTCACCTTCGTCCTCAGCTTGGTTGATCGGATTTTCGAAGTCATAACCAGCAGTAGCAGAACTATTATCAATGGGATCCAGAGTGGATATGGATCTGCAGTATGATACGTGACTGTGTATAAGAGCATAGCTGTTTTGATAAAGTGAAAGCAAAAAAGAAAAATAGAGAGCGCAAAATTTGTATGCAAGGAACGTCCAATGTTTTATTGATGATATATGAAATGACACATAATAGCCCTCACAAACAAAATCAATGTGCCCCGGACAAGACACAAGGTTGTAGAGTTTAAATTGTTTATTACAAATTCAGAAAACAAGTAAGACAATTACTGCGGAATAAAAGAAACTGGTATAAAATCCCTAGTCGTCCAGTTACTCGGTCCATCATTGGTAGTCGGGTATATTCAGCTGCCAATGTCACAGTCTTCCTCACTATCTTCAATGGCATTAATTCCCCGATTGCTGATGCGTATGGGAGGTCCTCCAGCTCGAGCGCGGCGAACGGCCCTTTGAGCTCCTGAAGTAAAGCCCAAACCAAACTTGTCAGTTTTGTGAGTAAAATCAGAGAGTTGTCCCCAGTTGGTAAACCCACTTTCTTCAACCACTGCTCTGGCGTCTTTGAGATAAGCCATCTTCAGAGGAGGTTTGGTGCCGGTAGTAGTTTCAGTCGACGCCAAAATCTGGGGAACCTCTTCAAAGTTTTGACAAGGAGTTTCTATGAATTCCCCATCCATCTCCACATACCTAAAGGAATTTAGGTGGCTCACCATATACTCCTCTTCGCCACGCACAGTGACAATCTTCCCCTTCATCGGATACTTCAGCATTTGGTGCAGTGTAGAAGTAACAGCCCCAGCTTCATGGATCTAAGGACGACCCAACAAACAAGAATATGACAGCCTGATATCCATCACATAGAAGGTGGACTCAAAGGTCTGAGAGCCTACCTTGACAGGGATGTCCACCTCCCCATGCACCATTCTCTTCGACCCGTCAAAAGCCCTTACCACAATGTTACTAGGCTTTAAGGTCAAGCCTTCACAATCCAACCGATCGAGAGCCTTTTTAGGAAAAACCTTCAGTGAAGACCCAGTATCCACCAGCACATGAGCCATAGTGGTGCCTCTGCATTCGATCGATACATGCAGGGCATCATTATGCTTTCTCCCCTTTGGTGTCAAGTCGGCATCTAAAAAATCCAGCCCATTGTCAGCGGTTAAGCTGGGTACATAGTCTTTGAATTGATCAGTTGAGGTCTCTTGCGGCACATACACAGTCTTGAGGAATGTGATCAGATCCTTCGCATGGGCCTCGGAACACAACAACAGAGACAACATGGATATCTTCGAGGGGGTCTACCCCAGCTGCTCGACCGTATTGTAGTCGCTCTTTTTAATGATTTTTAATATTTCCTCTATCTCTTGCTTAGAGGCTTCTACGACAATTTTTCTAGGTGCCTCCGTCCAGGAAGGCTCACCTATAGCTTCTTTGCCTCGGGTCCCAGATGACTCGACGGAAAGAGTGACAATTGGAGTAAGAACATGAGTAGTAGTTGAAGTATCAGTATGAATAGCGGGTGAAATAACAACAGGCTTATTGACATTCTTTGGGGAAATCTTGGGAGAGAAAACCCTTCCACTTCTGGTAATCTTACTGTTCCCGATAATGTTACAGACATCGAGATCAGCCTCTTCATTCTTCAGATCTTGTTTAACGCCATGATAGTAAACATCAGCGCTATAATGCCAAGGGACAGCTTTGTCCGAGGTGTATGGGACAGGACCAGGAAAGGTGATTATTAACGGAGCAACTCTCGGAGCAGATGTAATCCTAACAGGTCTTCTCGAGGAGACCTTGGAAGGATTGGCGAAAATGGTTATAATAGCAACATCTTCGAATGGGGCAAATGGAACCAAAGTTTTCTCGAACAAAATTTCTCTATTGTCGATCAGGCGCTGAACACTTGTCTTCAGCAAATGGCAACCAGAAGGCAAAGATGAACACACATGGCAACCTTCACCACAACCCGGAAATAAATCGGCCAACAACAAATTCTTCTTAACAGTCATAAGAGGAGTAGAAACTTCACCAATTGAGGTCACAAACAGATCGGTATCAACAGCATTAACTCCACAATTGTGCTTAGGCATGGGAGCAGTTATGATATTGGGCTTCTCCAGAGCATCAAACTCAATATCCTTGGCTTCAATCAAATCCTGTATTTTATTTCTTAGAGCCCAACAGTCATTTGTATCGTGACCAGGACTCTCAGAATTGTAGGCACACCAAGTGTTTGGATTGTACCAAGGAGATGTGGTATTCGGATTCTTGGGAGCCTCTTTCAAGGTTGCCAATTTGGATTTCAGCAGATGGGGTAGAACCTCTGTCAATGTCATGTTAATCCGGGTAAACTGCCTTTGTGGTCTTTCTACCCTTTGTTGATTGCTATGTTGTGGGGCAGCCGCAGGCCTAGGTATCATTACAGCACTTACTATCGGACGGTGTTCCGTTCTGCTTTGACCTCTTGGGCTATAGATAGCACTGGATTCCTTCTTACCAGTGAAGGGATTCTTTATCGAACTCGAAGAGGTGTCCTTCTGTATTTTACCGCTTTGGATCCTAGCTTCTACCTTTTCTCCTGTTAATATCAGCTCAGTGAAACCAGCTGATGAGCTTCCAATCAAATGATTAAAGAATGGACCAGACAGCGTCCCAAGAAACATGTCAACCAACTCCCTGTCAAATAAAGAGGTTGGACTCTCCCAGCCAAGTCTCTCCACTTCTGCGCGTAGTCCTTAAAACCTTCACCTGCACCCATGGACATACTTTGGAGTTGAGTACGATTGGGGCAAGGTCGGTGTTATATTGATACTGCTTATAAAAAGCAGCAGCCAGATCCTCCCAGTTTCGGACATTGGTTCTCTCTAGTTGGTAGAACCATTCAAGTTGAGTCCCTAACAGACTGTCTTGAAAGAAGTGAACCCACAAGTTTCTATCAGCGGTGTGGGGCTGGATCTTCCTTACATAGGAACGGAGATGGAGCTTTGGGCAAGACACCCCATCATACTTTGTGAAAACCGGAGCTTTAGATTTCTGCGGGATGACCACTCCCGACACCAATCCCAGTTCTTCAAAGTCCAACCCAGGTATCCTCTGGACTTCCATAACACTCAAACAATCTTCCAACTGCTTGTATCTATCCTTAGTGGGAGGATATTTCTCACCATTGTAGTCTGTATCATTGTTAGAAACTTCAGGAATGGGGTCCTTCTCCCTTGTCTCCCTTTCTTGGTTCTCCCCTTCCTTGGATGAGGAGGTCAGATCGACTGGTTGCTTTAACGCCCCCCTGAACCTTCTGCCCATATTCAGAATACCAGAGACCTTCTTCTTTTTCTTCTTCTCCTTCAGGATGAGGGCTTTTAGATCCTCATGCCCTTTAGCCAGAGTTATGAACATCTGTTGAAATTAGCCATTTTGTGCCTGGAGATCTTTCATGCTTTGCTCAGAAGACATTTTTTCTGAAATAAACAGTGAAGAAGATGAGAAACCTGTAATGGTACCTGTATATGTAATGCTATGGATGGGATGCGTATGCAATGATTTCAAGGACTTTGGGAAATTTAAATTTGCAAACCAAAATGAAACAAAGATTTTATTAGTAGAATTCAAAGTACAATTGCCTTTTAGGCGTTACAATTAAAAATTCAAAAACTAAAAAAATCAAGTTTCCCATGGATGCTTCCTCTTCGTGCCGAGATAGACATTGAGGCTTCTTTCCTCATGAAGCTGCTTTGTGAGCTCTAAAACCTTCTTCTCCTGGGCATAGAATTGGTCCCTATAAGTATCATGCTCCTTCTTCAACTGGATCCAAGACCTCTGTAGTTCTTCAAGATTGGTGGGTATACCAGGATGAAGAATCATGTAAGGAATATCCCCTTCAGTAATGGGCTCTACAATCATTGGTAAAATATCTATGTTGGGCATCATACGTTTTTGAGCGTGAGCTCGTACCTATTGGTGATAAGGTTCCATAGGAATGGAATTCTTCGGCCCTAAAGTCTTGGTGTCATATCTGTTTACCATGCCCCAAGCTCGTACGAACCTCTGGCGATACCCTTGAACATCATCCTCATAGTTAAACACAATGCCCTGGATAAGTAACTCATGAGGACCATCCCTTCGAGCGTAACTAAATTGTCGCAGAGCCAAACAAGGATTGTAAGTTATGCCTCCCTTAATGCCAATGGGACATTAGGGAACTCCCCACAGTGGTCAATAATAACAATATCTCTCATAGCTCGGGAATACCAGAGAATATCCGTGTGAGAAAGTGACATTATTCTTTGCGACCAACCCAAACCTTCTCCATTCTTCAGTACTGACTTAGGGAGGTGAGAAATAAACCACATTGACAGTAATGGCATGCAACACATAAGAACCCCTCTTCTCTTCATGGTACGAGTATGGAGAGTGTGCAAGATATCTCCGAGCAAGGTAGGCACATGGTTGCGAGAGAGGAAAATCTTGATAGCATTCACATCTGTGAGCAAGTCTGGATTAGGGAATAGTACTAACCCATAGATTAGAAGGGCCAAGACCTCCTCAAAATCCTGAAATTCCAAATCATCCCAAAACAGCTGGGCTTTATCTATTAAGAACATGGCTAGAAAACCCTTGACTCCGCTTCTTGTTTCCCAATTGGATACCATGTCGGCCCGTTTCAGATGCAAAGCTGAGGCAATGACTTCTGGCTTAGGAACCTCTTCTAAACCTGTGAAAGGCACCTGGTCAAGAATGGGTATATTCAATAACTGAGAGAACTCTTCCATGGTAGGCACCAACTGATAGTCTGGAAAGGTGAAGCAGTGGTGCTTGGGATCAAAGAATTGAAAGAGTACACCTATCATCTTTTCATCAAAGCTTGAAGTAACCAGGTTGAGAAGTCGACCATGTCTCTTAGTGAATGCAGAAGTTTCAGGAACCCTTGATACTAGTTCCTTGAGTTGGGCAGGTATTCTCACAAAGCTGATTCGAATAGTTTTTCTACAAGCGGAAGCCATGATCTGCAAAAAATAACAAAGATAAATTCCCTTGGTCCTTGAAATGGTTAGTGTAATGAGAATCAAAACTATGTTATGATGCATGATGTTATGTTCAAACAGAGTAAATCACACACAAGCAAAGCACACAATAGACCTTAGGTTCAAAGGCTTTCATGAGGTTAAAGGTAGGTACTCTCTTGAAGTTTAGTTGGTTTCAAACTTGTCTTAGAAAAGTAATCGGGTTCTAAAGATTCTCAATATCATTGATCATCCTTTATCGGGCATTGTTTCAGCTCAGGCAATCTTTTCTTGCGGCCGAAATATCCCAAAAGTCTGATCTCAATGAGTGTAGCATCGAGTATCAGCCAATCCTCAGCTTTATACCGAGGTCGGCTATCTCACAACTTTCTAATGGCCAAGTTTGTTCAACTAAGGTTCTAAGGTCCGTTAGTGCTTCACGACACCACGCGGCGGCCCCGTATTCTCTTTGTTTCAACACGAAGGATACTGGTACCAACCAAAGTGTCACACCAACACAGCCATCGCTTAAACCATATCGGTCTACGCCGTACATTCTCCACGATCTATTGCTGTTTATCTAAAAAGTGTCCCCAAATCCGGATGTAGGATCTTCAACAATATCCAAGCAAAAACCCTTAAAGATAAAGCAGGAAAAACAAACAAGAAAGCAATTTAAAAATGACCTAGATCCTAAGGTAAACCCCACTTTTATAATCCCCAGCAGAGTCGCCAGTTCTGTGATATGGTGGCAGAACCGACTGTTATATTGGTTTATGTTTTGTATTCGCAAATGTCATGGTAAGCAAGAGTCGCCACTGACTTTTATTTCATCCAACAAAGGAAAAGGAAAAATAACAGAAAAAACCTTTTTTCGAGATATTTCTGAGTACGGGGGGTATATTATAGAAAGGGAAGGTGTTAGCACCCTTTCCATCCATGGTTTTCCATGGGCTCTTAGGTACTTGCTCATTTTTTGAAATTTCTTGTGTGTGCTTGTTTTGAAAAGTTTTGTTTTACTTTGTGATAACCCTTGTATCGGTCCTCAAGAGTGTGACGAAGTTGTTTTGAAAACTGTTTTTGAAAACTGTTTGTCTGAAAAGTTTTTGATTTGAGCAAGTACTTAAGATTTCTACCTACTCGAAAAATGTCTGTTCGTTTTCGTTTGCTTTAGACAATGCTATCCTACTATTAAGGAGTAGGTAGCTCCGTCGTTGGATTTTTAAAGGGACGTTCGAAGGGACGAAACGGTCTCTGAAGGCAATAAGTAAAGATACCTTAGCATTTCGAAGGGACTATCGTCATAAGATCAATTTGTAGGCAACTCGAGGGGAAAATAGGGACTATGATCTTTAAGACGATTTTAAATTGTGGGTCATTGCTAAGGTATCCCTACGTTCGAGGGACACGACCATTATTTCTGAGGCGACCAAGTGGGGTAAACCCTAGGAGTGAGCATGTGCAAGTGTGCTTTTTAAGTTAATTATATTTGCATAATTAGGGTTTTCTACTGTATTAATTGTTGATTTATCTTGCCATTCAATCCTATTATCCATACATCTAGGCAGTTTATAATCGCGGAAAGTAAAGTGCGAGAAATTAAAACTCTAGCTATTACAAGGCCTTGGGGAGGGGGGATTACATAACCAAAAATCGGGGGAAAATGATAAATGTGAAATAGTACCTAATCAACTATTACAAACCTGGAGCAGTTACAATAATTAATAAAAATAAGGAAAAAATAATGCGTGAAAGTTAAGACGGGAACAAATTAGAAATCTAAGAAATCTAGTTAATTAAAAAATATTTTTGTATTTTTTATTGAGGAAAATAGTTCCAATTTGCAAGTTAAACCTAATTTACTAATTAATTTTATTTATGGAAGGAAAAAGTAATTAAATTAACCTAATTTCTATTAAATTTTAATTACAAAAAAAAATGTTTGAGTTAACCTAATTAAACTAATTAATTAAATACAAATAAATATTTTATAAAAAAAATCTAATTTTTATGTTTTTTTTTGTTGTGATTTTGGATTTAATAAAAAAATGATTTTGTTTTTTGTAAAAATAATTAAAATAATAAATTAAAAGAAAAACAAATAAAAAGAATAGAAAAATTAAAGAGATGGGCCTGATTGTGAGAAGCAGTTTGGGGGGTGTGCTGCCTGAATATGCCAAGGCCCAGTTTGTTGGCCCAATTATCCTGTGTGGGATTTTGTGTTGTTGTCTTCAGAGGGTGCACGATGTGGATGCAATCCTGATGCATTGGATCTGACTGGAGGTAGATCTGACGGTGAGATCTGAGGATGTACGATGAGCGTTGGGTAATGAAGCACGCTGGATCTGGAATAAACAAATTGGAAAACAAGAAAATGTTGAGACCTGGAATCGAACCCAGGTCCTCCCTCTCAAATACCTCACCATTTGCCATCTGTGCTGGAGCGCTTGTTTGAACATATAATAAAACAATTGGAATATAAAGGAAATTAAATGTTATGCCCAGAAAAGCGTGCGTGAATTCAAACTGGCCAGTGAGAGTTGGCAACCTCATCGTCTCTTTCATTGATCTGTTGTTTTAGATAACATACTTTTACCTACAACAGATTTCCGTCACTATAAACTGTAGTGACGGATTTGGTTTGTAGCTGCAACCCCGCGTTACTCAAAAACAGATACAAGCAATATAAATCAAAACCAATATAAGGGATCAATCAGGAATTTCACCTTAAGTCCATTAATCCCCAGAATTTCCTTCAATTTGTCCTGAAAACAAAAACCCCAATTTCGAGCTTTCAAACCGTAATAATGGCATAAACCCATTCCTGCACTGAAACTCAAATTAGACTATTCAAACACCTTCATATGATGATCATGAACACAAAAATATAATCTAATAGCATGTATAACCCATGAATGAGCAAAATCAAGATTGAAGGAAAAACAATCAAACTGTGAGTATCTAGAGGCAAATGGGGATGCCTTGACGCATGGAATTGATGCTGGTGGCTTTAGAAGGTGTCCACGAACGTGTTTCCGGCCTTGAAATTGCTCTAACGGGACTTTAATTGAAAATTCGATTCTAACTTTTTTACAAAAAAACTCAATGCTGTTCTTGATGTTTTTTACCTAGCTGCGCACCAAAAATCCCCTACTTAGGGTTCACCAAGCTTCAGTATATGTATTGAATCCAATTAGGTTAATAATTTTGGATCCAATCTTGGGAATTGATGGGCAAAATAGTTTAATTTCAAGTCATATTCTTTGTTTCCACAATTGGCCAAATCATGCCTTTTTCAATTCAATCAAGACTTGCACGCTTTGCTTGCTAACGTACAGCCTGTATCTTCATTCTTTAATGCTAAATCATCCCAAAATATTTTTATATCATTTATTTGATTTAATTTGGATTTAAAATAATTAAAAATAAAAATAAATCAAATAAATAAGCAAATGATGTATGGAAAGGTTTATCGGTCGTGGAACAGGCTAGGATCAAGATGCAAGCATAAAAAGTTAGGCCCATTTGCCAAAAAATGCAATTTTGGGCATTTTTGACTTTTGACAATTCTCCAAAAATGGCCAACTTTGACAATGCATATCTCCTTCAATTTTGACCTTAAGAGGGTTTTATTGTACTTTTTAGAAAGCTTAGGATGTTCCCTAACAACATTTTTGGTTTCATTTCAATTGGATCTTCCATGCTCATGTAAGAAGCTTTGACCCAAAAGGTGTTTTTGTTGACTTTTTGGAATGATCTATAATGTCTGAATTCATATCTCTCCATGAGTGAATTTATTGAACTTGAGGGATGAATATGAGTTGTAGGGAATTGGATTCTATTAAAAATGAGCCTTGGATGAGAAATTTCTGATAAAGTATGAAAAAGTTATGCTTGCTCAAAGTTTGGTTGACTTTTTCCTAAGAAACCCTAATTTAACAACTTTTGAGTTTTGATGAATTAGGAGCTTTTCTTGAGGAATCATGACCAAACCTTGATCAAATGATGGATATCACTTCAAAATGTTGATGCTGACCAAAAATCTTGAAGTTTGACTGTATGTGGACCACAGTTGACTTTTGACCTAGTATAGTTGATTTTCCAACATCTAAGCAGTTGGTTGGGCAAACTTCTTGTGCAAGGAATGAAACTTGGCATGAATGGTCTTGAGAACATATTAGGACAATGGAGAAGACTTGATGTTTTTTGGACTCACCCATCTTGATGAAAATGGAAACCCTAGTTGAAGGTTCATTGCTTTAGGAGAGAGTTTGTCTGGTTAACTCTTGGGCATCCTTGAGCAAGTTGAGTATCTTAGTAAACATATGTTGAGTAAAATGGGAGGGAAAATTTTGGGTACAACAGTAACCAAGTTTTTCTTGCAGTAGTGTTTATGTTCAAAATTTGATGATGTCACACGCCTTGATATCAGAGTTAGAACATTACAATAGCATCTACACACTAGAACAAAACAATTAGAGTATAAAATTGTTCTTTATGATACCATGTAAAGTTATCATCAAAATATTAAGGTCAGATGTCGAAACACTTCTTGTTCTTACAATCTCCCCCTTTTTGATGATGGAAAAACCATGTATTTTTATAGAATAATGTATACCGAGTAATCATTGTAACCGATAAAATCAGAGTTAAGCTCTCAGCTCCCCCTGAATTAGTTAATCCCAAAATTTCATTTATGCTTGTTCAGAGTCTCCTCTTAGCCCAAGACTCACTAAATAAATTTTGAGTTTTTAGAACATAGAAATCGAGAAGGAACACTTCCCTACACCAACTCATCAGAATCTGACTAGAACACCTGGTCTTCATCTCAAAACCTGGTTACTATCAGAACTTTGATGAAGAATCAAAACTTGATTTTGAGCCTGATTGAATAATGCCACGCATCATGTATCAGCCCTTCTATTTCTTGATTCTAATATCATAACCAAAACACTATACTTTTAGATAAGTTCACTACTTCCTAAGCATCAGCATTTGACATGATATTTTCCAATATATCACACATTCAGATAGTTCACAACTTCTTAATAGAACATACCTTGCAGAAGCACATCTATCATAGCATATTTTCTGACTGGCATCTATGTATCAGAGAATGCATCAGAATATTGACTTGACTTCCTTTTAGTATAGAACATCTTCTGAAGCTTTAATTCTAAATTCCATACTTTCAGAAAGTTTATAACTTCTCAACAATATGATATTAAGCAAGATTATCTTACTTTCAGTAAGTTCATAACTTTTGAATTGTGTTTGGTACATTTGTTTGAATGTAGATATATTCACAAAGTGTAAAACTTCTTCTATATGAAATCAGAGTTGATTTCAATCATAAGGTTCCCATCCTTAGACATCAGGATCCTCATATTTGACCTGTCTTTAGAATACTCAATGAACTTATTCAAAGTTCCTGGATTGAAACGTCAAACAAACAGTTAGTAGCAACAATATTATATATGTTTGAGTTTAGAATTCTGAGAATAAATATTATCAAAATCATTTTACTTTCTCCCCCTTTTTCAGAAATAAAAAAGGTAATAAAGAGACAAAAAAATAAACTTTGAAGATAACCAACAAAGGAATCAAATTTCATTGATTCAAAATGAAGAAGTACAGACTAGATAGAACAATCAGAACAAACAGACACAAAGAAACCTAGACAATAAACAGACATCATTTAACCATCAAAGACTTCACACTTTTTCTCCACCAGACCATTTGTAGGACCATTTCTCCAGATTCATTCAACGATTCCTTCTCTAAAGAGGATATCAAAGAGAACTCTTCCAAAAGGTATGAAGGATTTAATTTCATTTCTGGTGAGTGTGATGGACTTTTGCAGAAAATTGAAGATAGTTTGTGGAAAACTTTTTTGGATATCATTGACCAACAAATACATAAGAAGTCGGTCATCATGAGACATGATATCTTTGTGAACTCTCCTAGGACGAAAATTGGTTAGCAGAAACTTGAACCAACTTTTTAGAATGGGAAGAAGAGTTTTAGGATTGTTAGGCCCGTGAATGGATGTTGAGTTGTGGAGAGTAGAAAGCTCTTCATAAAGAAGATATTAACTCTTAACATGTTCAACAGTAAAGCCAATATTCTCACAAGAAGTAGCAAGGACAATTGAAAAGGGAGTGATGGTTATGGGAACACCAAAGACACAGAAAGCAATGGAACAACCTTCACGCACAACGTAAGCATGTTTCCAGAAGTCTTTGACAAGGTTTATGTAGACAAGTTTATCCAACATGGTGAAGTCATTTTTCCATTCTTAAAAGTAAATGACTGAGGTGACACTGCAAACACTTTGTCTATTACCAAGATGGTGAAGCTTGATTTGTTCTTCAGTTATGACTTCAAGAAGACTCTCATCTCCATGGAAAGTAACTAGAGACATGATGAGAAGAGAGAGAATGTATAAAATTTATGTGATAATAAAATCATTCAATAATTCAAAGGAAGAGAAAAGAGATGTATATATAGATAGAAGATGGAGGACAAGACTGACTGGACAAATGACATAGGTTGGAGGCGTATCACGCATAATATTTTCTAAGGACATATAGACAAGTTAGAACAAAACAATTAAAGCTAGAGTCAGAAGAAGTATAGGAAAACTTAAAGAGATATTCTGGCACAGAGTAAAGCAATAAAGTTTTTATCTATTTCCAAGAAAACAGTGTCTTTCAAAGTGTTATATTAAGTAAGAAGATTCGTAAGTGGCATGAGATAAAACACATCATTCAAAGATTTTTTAATTACTACTTAATACCAGAAGGACTTTAACCCCTATACTTTTCTTTTTAAAGTGTAGATTCACATATACTTTCAACTATATTAAAATTAGTTATTTTGGCTTGATTTTCTTGAACCTTGTTAGAAGTTCTTATTATAACCTTTTGAGAGCGTATTTATTTGTTTTAATATTTTTACCTTTATTGTTCAAGACATTTTAGTTATTTCTTGGGATTATTTTTAGTATGATTAGGAGATAAACTTGATGAGATATTTTTAAGATTAATTGACACAAATATAATTTTCATTCATTAGAAGAAGTACAGACAACATTCAGACAAACAAAACGAAACAAAAAAACAACTGAGAAACCCTCATAACCTATTCCTGATAGACACAAACTATGCACAGACTAGACTTCAAGAACTTCACATATTTCTTCGTCAAGAGCATCATCGGGTCCGTTATGACGGACTGCTTCAACAATCTCGCATTTAAAGAAGAGAGCAGAGAGGACTCTTCCAAATGGAACAAAGGAATGGTGACAATTTCTTTTTTTTTTGTGATGCATGAGAAGATAAATCAGAACTCTATATTCACTAAATAAAATATGCAAATTTATTCCTATAGGACAGAGTTTGCCCAAGAGAAGTTGAAACCATACAGTGGCGGTAGGAAGGAGATTTCCAGGATTGTTTGGTTCATACATCTCAGAGGGATCATGAATAGATCTAATTATTTGTTGGAGAGCGAGATTGTTTTGAAGTGCTTCAACAATGGTACCTACTTGAGTACACCCTATTGTAGCAGTAACTATTGTTGGAATGATGGTGATGGGTTTGCTGAAAATTGTTGAAGATATGGAAACATCATCACCATGAGCACACAACCAGAACTCATGGGTCAAATGAGGGTAGATGGGTCAATGAAACATAGTGATGCAGTGAGACCATCCTTGAAGGATGAAGTTTTCAGTGAGACTGAGATCAGCACTCCTGAGTCTTGGACAAAGTTCAAAGATAACTTCCAGAAGTTTTTCGAAACCTTGTAAGGTTCTTACGACCATTGGAAGAAGTTTTGTAAGAGAGAGACATAGAGGGTGAGTTATAAATAATAGATTCATTTGGACAATAAATAGATGAGAAGGAAGTGTAACTGATTGACTAAAGGATATGAGTAAACGGTTGAGGATATTGGAACTGTCATCCTACTAAATGAGGACAAGAGTGGAGAGAGAGATTTAAGGATGGAGTTCCCAAACACGTGATGAAGAGTGGATTTTTTAATTTTTAATGATTATTAAAACTTTGAGTAGAGCAAAAATCTTACGAGGAGTAAGGAAAATGGATTTTTCACCTAGTCTCAAGATTATATTTCTTCTCAATGAATCACATCAATCATCAGGCGTGATTCAAAAGACAACCCATTTAATGCATTTAGACTTTTCAATTTTCAAGGGATAAACTTGATTTTAAAACTGAGATAGTTTCTTCATTGAACACTTCTACTTATTTGAAAATATTAAAAGTTATTTATACTAGACGTAAAAAAAAATTTAGCTAATTCTATTTATCTATTTATTTATTACTAATATTTGAAATAAAAATAACAAGAGAGAAAAAATACTCTATCAAAAAATATGTAAACTCTAACCTAGCATATCCTGCTTGTGAAGATTTTACCTTCATCGTTGAACTGTCTCTGACCAACCATTACGTTGAGCACTTCTTGTATTTCATATTTCATTCTTTGTCCTGGTGTTTCTTCAACCAATATAGATGTTATCTTAGACACTGAGCTTAAAAACATTTTTCTTGAACTTCAGCAGCAGCTCCATTACTTCTGAGATTAGGCACACTGGCTTAACTCCTAGGAGATGACTTCTTTTCTATTTGGCTTCCTTCGATAGAAATAGATTTTGAATAACCATTATTCTTTCTGGTGATTATGAACATGTTGCTGGATAGAATATTCTTCTGAGTATCATGGATAAATCTACTTAACTTTCAACATATTCTTCTACAGACTTTTGAAGCAACTATTATTTTATAAGCTTTTGCCTTCTTCAGAGCTTTTGATATATCTACTCGAGACGATGTTGATTTGATCCATAGCATCTTTCAACAGTTATCATTTGGATGAAACCTTCAGTTTATGATTTCTAGTAATTTATTATTTACCTTTACTTCTAATGTTGAGAAGATGAATTCTTTTTCCATCAGGTACTTAACTCTTCATAATTCTGAGAAATTGTTTCCAGAGATTTTGTCTTCATTTCTGATTCCTATTTAAAATTTTGATTTCTTCTTAGGAAGCACTTTGAAAAGAAAACCTTTCAATCATTTGAGTAAATAGTATCCAAATATTTTTCTCTTGCCGAATCTCTCTACACGTTTAATTGTTTGATTCTTGAATCAATAACAAAGTCGGGCTTTGATACCAATTGAAGGTAGAGAAAACACAAGAAATAGGGGGTTTGAATTGGGTTTATATAAAACATGAAGAGTAAACAACACAAGTGATTTATTCAGGTTCACCTTAACAAGGTTAATCCTACCCATACCTCAAGGTGATTTGCCTTTAACAAGGACTTCATCCATTATAACCAAACTGATTACAAATGCACCGTCATCCGCCGGTGACTAACAGACAATGACACGTTTAGTGATCTAACTTAACAGATATAATGTTCATTGACCCAATAGAATTAGATCACTTAAGATCTCCTATAAGGGTTTTCCATTATTTCACGCAGCCACTATCTTCTTGAGATCATACCTTCACTCAGTCACTCAAGGAACCTTTCAATGATATGTTCATTGATCCAATTTAACAGATACAATATTCATTGACCCAACATAATATGATCATTTAAGATTTCCTATTAGGATTTTCCACAATGAACGCAACCATTGTCTTCTTGAGATCATACCTTCTCTCAGTCACTCAAGAAACCTTTCAACAATATGTTCGTTGATCCAATTTAATGCATATAACAATCATTGACCCAACAGAATCTGATCACAAAAGATCTCCTATTAGGATTTTCCACAATGACCATAATAATTGTCTTCTTGAGATCAAGTCTTCACTTGGTCACTCAAGGAATCAATCAATCAATAGTTGATAAGGTTTTGTGTTTACATGATTGTTTCTTCTAAGCAGATTACATCAGTGATTAAGCACATATTAATTAACACAATTTCGAGCAATAACTCTTGTGTTAAAAAAATTTACATGAAGAGATTATAACTATAACACAATACGAGCAATAACTCTTGTGTAAAAATATAAAGTTCTATAAAGATGTATTTGATCAGAAGTTGGGTAGCATCTTGTAGTGTTCTTCTTCTACATCTTCTTGTTGAGCAAGTTATGAGCAACAAATCCTTGCTTCTTCTGAGATCTACAAAGATGTATATGATGATAGTTTGTGTAGCATCTTGTAGATTTATTCTTCTTTATCTTTCTTTCTTTTCTCTCATTTCTGTGTAGTGGTCTTCAGCATGTTTAGCATTGCAGTTTTTACAGCTTCAGCACCCATGCCTTTTCAGCTTGATGGCCAAGAGGACTTTACTTCAAATATTTGATCTTATTTTATAGCCTTAAGAGAGACGTTGTGAGGGATTAAAAATACCTTCTTGCATCAACGGTTAGTTCCCAACAGATAGAACAAGGTGTAAGAGTTTGGACAGTATAGAGTGATATTATTTATTGTCTGTAACTTTACAATGTTTAACTTTAACCTTATCTTTAATAGATGTTTTTCTACTTGGCTTGTAGACAGAGATCTGTTAAGGGTAGAAAGATAATATGGAAACAATTGTTTGTTCCTAACAGTCATAAAGAGAATGGTTGATAATACGGTACGAAAGGACTTTCCTTATGCCACCCTAGAGGGTAGAAGTCACAAAGCACTTTTTGTACCTTTTGTACACTGTGATATGGTGGCAGAATCGACTGTTATATACTGGTTTTGTGTTTATGTTTGCAAATGTTGCGGTAAGCAAGAGTCGCCACTGACTTTTCTTTTATCCAAATTAAGGAAAGGGTGAAAAGAACAGAAAAATCCCTTTTCGAGATTTTCTGAGTAAGGGGGGCAGATTATGGAAAGGGGAGGTGTTAGCACCCTTTCCATCTGTAGTTATCTACGGGCTCTTAGAAGTTTGCTCATTTTGAAAGTACTTTGTGTTTTGTGTGTTTGAAAATGTTTGGATTATGCCTTAGTGTAGCAATTTGCTTTGCGTTTAACTCTTGTATCAGTCCTCAAGAGTGTTAACAAAGCAAATGTTTTGAAAATTATTTTTGAAAAGTGGTATTTGTGTAAGTGCAAAAAATGTTTTTTGAGCAAACTGCTAACAGCTATCTACTTTGTACTCGAAAAGGTAGTTCTTTTCATCATATCCTTTAGACAGTGCTATCCTACTATTAGTGAGTAGGTAGCCCTATCGTTGGATGTATGAGGGACATTCGAAGGGACGTTACAGTCACAAAAGCAACTTGTGGAAATGCTTTAGCAATTTTGTTTAGGGACTAGATCATTTATCGAAAGGCAACAGTAGGGTCATCGAGGGACTATAATCTTTTGATTTATGGGTCTTTGCTAAAGCGTTCCTGCCTCATGACTGTTTTATTTCTGAAGGCAACCAAAGTGGGGTATCCTAGAGGTGTATATGTGAAAGTGTGTTATTTTCAGTTATTTTTGTCTTTTTGTTAAGTTTGCTAGCGTTTGATTATTAGTATTATCATGCAATCCTAGTTATTAGCAGTTAATATATACAGAAATGTAAAGTACAAAAATGTAAAGTGAGAATGTAAATCCAACACTGTTACATGGCTTTGTGAGAGATACATTATAAAAATGCGAGAAATAAAGTCCAAGTTACTATTACAAACTGGGAAGCAGTTACAATAAAACAAAATGCGAAAATAAATGAATGCGCAAACAAATTAAAATGGACGTCTAAATCCTAAGGAAAAGAAATCTTTTTGTTTTGTTTTTAATTTAAGAAAATATAACCTAAGTCTATTTAGTTTTTAATTTCAAGAAAGAAGTTAAAATAATTAATTAATTTATTTATAAATTAATTTGATTAATAAAAACTATACTAATACGTTTTTGTGATTTTTGATTTAAAGTTAATTCAAATGATAAAATAATGAAATAACAAAAAAAGAACAAAAATATAATAGGGGCATCCTTCGATCCAGGGATAGTCATGGCCTTTCGATTCATGGAATAATGGTTTGTTTCGATGGAAGGAAATGCTTCCTTTCGATCTAGGAGGGGTTAGCTATCCTTCAATCCAGTCAAAGTAGCCGCCCTTCGATCTAAAGAAAGGTGCTACCCTTCGATCCAGCGAGGGATATGGCTTTCGACCCAGAGGACATTGTCAAAACCGCCTGATGGATCATTTGTGAGGGTACTGTATCTGCAAAGATATGTTAGTAAAATGTAAAGCAAGACCTGGGGCCAAGCCCAGGTCCTTTGATTTTATGCACACTGGCCTTATTTATGCTGGATCTGCAACAAGTATTAGGGGCAAAACAAATGCAGACCTGGGGTCGAACCCAAATCTTTTAGTCTTGAATAACAAATCAAATGGAACTACAAGTATTGATGTGTCATGCAAAGGTAGTGTTTGATATTTTTTACCAATTCTTACCAATGGTTGATGGATGAATCTTTGACTTCAGGCGTGGGTACCTTCGTTTAAGGGTTGCTTTGATTTGGATCACTTATGAGATTTGTTTGATAACTTTTATGGGTTTATGGGGCAATGCATCTCTAATGTGTGTGTAACTGTCCACTTGGCTTGCAAGCATGCTGATTATATAGAGTAGAAGGGAGGGGACAAGAAGACAATAGTTTAAACAACCATAAACAAATGTTTTCAAAGCCATGAATGAAGTTTTATAACGTTGCAAAAGTCATGGAAACTTATCCCTTTTTGAATTTGAATGAACTTGGACACGCTTCCCTCTTTCGAACACCTTCAATCCTTGCCCTTCAATTGGCCTTAAGTTGCCTCCTTCGACTGGCTCTTTTGAGTGGACTTTATGTGTATGCTTTGTGCCCTCTTCGAATAGGCCACCCAGGTGTGTCCTTCGAATGGGCCTTCTGCATGCTTCTTCGAATGTACCTCTTGTGAACCCTTTGACTGGCTCATGTTCTCATCATTGGGAATTCTTCGTTTGAACCAAATATGTGCTCTTTTGAAGGGGTCACATGCATGCTTTGTGCCTTCTTCGACTGACTCTCCAATGTGTGTCCTTCGAATGGACCTTTGGAATGCTCTTTCAAAGGGGCCATATTGTGCTATAGTACAGAAACTGAGCTGAGGAGTCTTGGCCTTGTGCATTGAAGGCAAGCACAAACGAAGTCTTTGTCTTAGTGAATTCAAGGTAGGCGTGAAGGGGCTTTTGTCCTGATGAATCAAAACACGCTTGTATGGGGTTATTTCCTTGTGCATCAAAGGCAAGTTATAAGAAGCCTTTTGCCTTGTGCACTGAAGGCAGGCTGAAGAGGGATTATTTGCCCAGTCGAAGCAGGAATTAAGCATGATCTGAAGAAAACAAAATGCCCAATCAAAGCAAGAATTAAGCTTGCTCCAAAGAGACCAAATGCCCAAATGAAGCAGGAATCCAGCTTGCATGCGGGTAGCCATTGCATTTGTGAATCCAGCCAGCATGCAAAGCCAATGGTGAAATCGAAGGAGCACTAACAGGAGGCCCTTCCTTTTTGGATCGAAGGAGGCTATTTCAAAGGAAAAACATGCCCATTTGAAGCTGGTGTGCAGCAAACCAGCAAAAGACCAAGGCTTCAATCAAAGCTTGGAAATTTGAGGCAAGCTTGGAGGAGATTATGTGTTCAATCGAAGCTTGTCAAAATGCCAACCGAAAGATACCTTGTTCATGCCAATCTAAAGACCTTGTTTATCTTCAAAAAATTTATTTTTTCTTTAATCAAATGTTTGTAATCACCATGTAAGAGGAAAAAACTTGGGAAAATAAGAGAGGGAAAATTTTGGGGTACAACAACTTCCCCTGTTCAATCTTCTTAAACCTGAGGATTTAGATTGGCTTGTCTGCCTTTCGTGATCTGAAGGTGGAAGATGATTGAACACTAGAGTGACCAGAAATTTTCACTCGCATGAAATAACACTGATGATTGATGATGTAAGGAATGGGATTACAGATGCAATTTGGAGGAGATGATAGAGATTCGTCAGAGATGGGCTTAAAGATGCCATCCATGGTCCCTTTGGGGGTTCCTGTTCCTGCTGTCTGAGGAGAAGTCCGTTGGGGAATGTGGGTTTCTGTTGTTCTCCTGTTTGAGGAAAATTCTGTGGGGAATAGAGCTTAGGAACTTTAGTTGTCCAAGGCTCTACTGAAGAGTTATCTCTAGAGAGATTACAGTTTGTTGTATTATGGTTGAAGTTCAGGTTTCCAGTGACTTGCTTGGGAAAATGGAATTAACTCAACCGATAGTGGCGGAATCTTTAACGATTGATACCTCAATAGGTAATGAAGGAATCTTTAACGATTGCTACCTCAACAGATAATGAAGGAATCTTTGACGATTGCTACCTCAACAGATGATGAAGTAATCTTTGACGATTTCTACCTCAACGGATAATGAAGGAATATTTGAAGATTTCTACCTCAAAAGATGGTGAAGGAATCTTTGACAATTGCTACCTCAACAGATAGTGAAGGAATCTTTGACGATTTCTACCTCAACAGATGATGAAGGAATATTTGATAATTGCTACCTCAATGATAATGAAGGAATCTTTGAATATTTCTACCTCAACGGATAATGAAGGACTCTTTGACGATTTCTACCTCAACATATGGTGAAGGAATCTTTGACGATTGCTACCTCAACAGATAGTGAAGGAATCTTTGATGATTTCTACCTCAATAGGTTATAAAGGAATCTTTGACGATTGCTACCTCAGTGGATAATGAAGGAATCTTTGACTATTGCTACCTCAATAGATAATAAAGGAATCTTTGACGATTGCTACCTCAATGGATGATGAAGGAATCATTAACGATTTCTACTTCAGTGGATAATGAAGGATTTTTCTGTGTATAGACTTTACCTGAAAAGATAAAGATTTAGTTGCATACAATGTCATGGTGCATGAAGTGCAAATAACGTTCTCAAAATGAATGATATTTGTAATATATGCATTCGTGTTACCTATACTATGACATCTGTAAAATGGTGTATGAATGCAATGCATGAACGTGTCAGTCATTCCATTGATGTATTGTTGGACCAGGGAAAATGAATCCCTAATTGTTGCTGAAGAGTACCGGGAAGCTGAATCCCGGACTGTTGTTGGTGAGTGAAGAAAGTGATTCTTCAATTTTCGCTGGTGATAATGAATGGAGATAGTTTTGTCGGTGATTCCCTTTCTCAGCCGAGGATCTTCGCCTTCTGTTTGAGAATGATTTTGCCGAGGGGAAGAGTTATGTTGGAAGATTACACCAATTTGGAGAAACAAGCACCGCTGGGGGATGAACTTCCGTAGCTAGAGAAATAAACTCTAATGGGGATAAGGATTTATAAACTACTTGAGACTTATAAAACTCTGTTGCGGAAGGTGAACTCTATAAACTGCTTGTGGATTTTGTTGAAATCTTGTAGGGGAATCTTGAAAAGCTTGGCGACTTCACAGGGGGATTTTGGAGTAGTAATTGTAGGTTTTTGCTCTGACGGGGATGTGAAAACACTTGACATCATTAGGCTACATGCTAAGTGTGATGCGGTGGGAGAACTGACTTGAGGTTTTGCGTTTGTGTTTGCAAATGTCGCGGTTAGTAAGAGTCGCCACCGACTTTTCTTTTATCCAAAAGAAAAGGTAAAAAAGCACAGGAAAGACCTTTGAGATGTTTTCTTGAGTTCGGCGGGTAGATTATGAAAAGGGAAGGTTCTAGTACCCTTTTCATCCATGGTTTTCCATGGGCTCTTAGTTACTTGTTTAGATCACTTGCTTTGCTTTTGCAATTGCTTGAAATGGTGCTTTGTGTAGTTTTGAAAGTATTTTGAAAAAAGGCTTTTGTTTAGGCAATCTTTGTAATGATTCTCGTTCGTAAGAATGTATACAAAGATGTTTGTCTTTTGAAAAATGTTTCAATGTTTTGAAAGTTGTTTGGAAATGTTTTGGAAATGTGTGTGTTTGTTTTTGAAAATAGCAAGGATTGTTTGCAAATTGATCAAGTAACTAGAAGCATTCTACCTACTCAAAAGTCTTTCTTGTACATTTTTATTCCTTTGACATTGTTGATTTACCATTGATTTGGTAAACAACCCTATATTTGGATGTTAAATAGGACGGGCATGGGTCATCGTATGACCATGATAGCAATGTTGCCAAGTATCTTTAGCATTTTGAGGGACCAAGATCATTTTGTTTAGGCAACCTTTTGATAGCGTCATCGAGGGACTATGATCTTTTGTTTTGTTTTGTTTTGCCAAGATATCTTGCATGCATACCATGGCCATTTTGTTTAGGCAACCAAGTGGGTGAAACCCTAGGGGTGCTTGTATGCAATGTGTTTCATATTACATGCTTTTTTTGTCTTGTATTAGGTCATGTCTAATTGTTTGATTTTTGTCTTATCATACAAACCCTAATTTTACTAAACATGTATATAATACGATAAATTGCGTAAAGTAAACTAAACTAATACAACAATTATTATGGGAGGGGGGATACAAGTTTTTGAATGGGGATATTTACACAAAATAAAACCCTAAAATACTATTACAACCCAATTGAATATTTGCAAATTAAATAAATAAACAAATATTAAAAATGCAATAAAAATGTACATATGCAAAAAAAATGTTTTGTATTTGTTTTATATATGAGAGAATAATATTATTTAAGTCCTAAAAATAAGAAAAATAATATTGTTATTTTTGAAAGGGGTAAAACTCTAGTTTTTGATTAAAAGAAATATATATTCTATATTTATTTTATTTTGTTTATTTTTATACAAGAAATAATAAATAATATTATTAATAAATATTAAAAATTAAAATATGTATAAAAATAATATTTTATGTGTATTAATAATAAAAATAAAAATGTATGATATTTTTAAATGTGTTTACTATTTATTTTAAGAAAATAGATTCTATTTATTCTAAATAATCAATATTTTATGCAAAAAATAAGATAAAAAATAAAATAAAATGCAAAAAATAAATAAAATATTTTTCATGATTTTTTATGTTCATAAAAATAAATAAAAGCAATAAATATAAAAATGAAAAGAAAATATGAGAAATAAACAAAATATGCAAAGGGGGTGTGGATAGTGGATCAGGGGGTGTGAAAAGTCAAAACAGGAGGCCCAAGGCGCTCCAGGCCCAGGACTTCATCCATGTCCTCCAGCCTCTCCCAAACGCGCACGTTCTTGCTTCAAAATTGTATCTTGCTCTTGTTCAGCTGAGTTTGCATATGGCAATGTGGGGACTTTGAATGAGGCCTGAGGATCGTGTGAGCTTCCTTGAAGTTCCCTCAAGCTATTCCAATGCTTAGCTTGCCTTGAGGATGCTTGAAACTCTCTGTAGAATTCAACCTGCAACCTTCAAAAATGAAAATGGTGATGTCTAAAACAGGGCTCACAGTTGCAGTGTAAAAGCTTGGATGGTTTGGATATGATGTGGATGAAGTGTTTCAAAGGTTAAAAGGAAAAACGCACGAGCCAAAATGAAGTTGGCTTTAATTTTGTAGAAGCTGCCCTGTTTGGGAAGAAATTTGTGTTTTCTGAGTTTGAGAGTGTTTGGGATCTTTTGCTTTCGTGCTTAGGCTTGTAACAAGTTTGTGAATCCGTTTAGAATGATGCCAAGTCTTCTCTTTATCAGCTTGTGCAAGTTTTTCACTTTTGGCCAACTTTCTTGCATTTTAAGAAAAGTGACAAGACTTATGCAAAAGGCCTGTACTAGCTACCTCAAGGGCTGATAATAGTTGGTATGCTTTGCTTAATTCCTGTGGAAATTGTCTGCACCATAAGAACAAGTCCAAGGCTCAAGGCTGATAAAGTTTGCAAAAGCTTGCTTTATCAAAATGGCATTGTGAACTTTTGGCCATTTATGGAATTATTCTTTGTACAATGCTCTAAAGGTCAAAATAAAGCCATTATCCCATGAGTTTGCATTTAATTATGGAGTGTAGAAGGGATTTAGGACCTGTAATGCAAGGTACAAGCATGCTTGATCAGATTTGCAACTTGGTGCATTGTGAAAATGGCTTGAACAAAAGTGACAAAATGTCATTTTCTCTTCTTCGATTCTCCCTAACCACAAATGATCTTGGAGAGTTCTTGGACATTTTCGAAATCTTGCAACATGATCTACAATCCATCTTTGAAATTAATTTTGAGATACCTCTTGGAACTAGGTGAAAAATGCCCATGAAGTTAGGTCAAAAACCTGCCTAAATTAGGGAAAATTTTCACTAAGTTAAAAAAGTTTATGGACCCCTATTCACAAATTTATATCTTGAGATCCAAGCATATTTTGGGAAAACTTTGTGAATCAAAGTTTTATATTTCATGGAGGACTACAACTTTCAGGTTGAAAGTTTCCTTTGAATCCAATTGCATCATGGTGAAAAAGTTGTGGAAAGTTGGGAAAAAATAAGAAATTTTCCATACTTAGAAAAATTCTAAGTTATGAAAAATTTCAAATTAACACCCTAATTTGAAATTTTAGGTTTCTTGGTCAACAAGTTTCACATTTTGACATATCTTGATGAATTATGACCTTTGGCACTTGATTTTGACCAAAAAGTCAAAGTTTGACTTTTCACTGCACAATTGACTTTTGATCAGTTGACTGCAAAATTCATTTGTCAACCCTATGCATTTGAGATCTTTTGAACTATGTGATTAGGTCAAAATGATGCTATTGAGTCCTTGAAATCATGTTTGAACCCAATTGGTCATTGGCTTGGTTAAAAATCAGAAATTGCCCCTTCTCAGTCAAAACCCTAATTTTGACCATTTTGCCCTTTTGATGATTTGATCAAATTTCTTGAGGAATTGTGATCCAAACTTGATAAAATGGTTCATATGAGTCTAAAATGTTGTTGTGGATCAAAAATATGATGTTTGACTGTAAATTGGCCATGGTTGACTTTTTCCCCAATACAGTTGATTTTTAGGTCAACTGTCCAATTGACTGAGCAAAAATGTGATTCAAGGCTTGAAACTTAGCATGGGCAGTCTTAGGGGTCCAAGATGGTGTATGAAAGTCACATTAATCATTGATGGTCCAAAAATCCTTGTGCAAACTCAAACCCTAGTTTCAGGCTATTAGTGCAAGGTGAGGTCTTAAGCTGAGCAAACCCTAATCTTGTCTTGAGTCCAAGAAGTCTTGTGAGAAAAATCTTGATAAATGAGAGGGAAAATTTTGGGGTACAACAGCTGCCCCTGTTCAATCTTCTTGAATCTGAAGAGTTAGATTGGCGAGTTTTGTCGTTCGTGACTCGAAGGTAAAAGATGATTGGACACTAGAGTGCCCGTAAATTTGCACTCGTCAAAGTGTAGTTGAGGAAATGGGCTTAAAGATGCTATTTAGAGATGTGATAGAATCTTGTTGGAGATGGGCTTAAAGATGCCATCCAGGAATGTTTGCTGAGTTGAAAGTTGTAAGTCAGAAGAATAAGTATCAGAATGGTATCCGCGTCTGGAACGTATCTGAACAGTATCTGGAGACTTGTAATGAGAAATAGAATAGCATCCGTGTCTGGAGCTTCTCTGAACTGTATCTGGTAGTTGGAATCTGAATGAGTAACAAAATAGGATCCGTGTCTGGAGCATCTCTGAGCTGGGGAGACTCGGACTGAGCGACAGAATGGCAACCGTGTCTAGAGCGTATCTGGACTGTATCTGAAGTCTGAATCTGGATGAGTGAAAGAATGGCTTCCGTGTCTGGAGCGTATCTAAGCTGGGGAAAATCAGCATAAGTGACAGAATGGCAACCGTGTCTGGAGCGTATCTGGATTGTATCTGAAGTTTGAATCTGAATGAGTAATAGAATGACTTCCGTGTCTGGAGTGTATCTGAATTGTATCTGATAGTTGAAATCTAAATAAGTATCAGGATGGCATCCGTATCTGGAGCATATCTGAACTGTATCTGAAATCTGGATCTGAATGAGCAATAGAATGACTTCCGTGTCTGGAGTGTATTTGTACAGTATCATGATTGTATATTGTTAACGGTAGCTTGTTAATCTTATCCTTAAAAGGGTAAAATGTTAGCTGAAACACAAGGTTATGTTGCATGAAATGTATGATGCAATATATGTGTTTTATCGATGTTTATGATATATATGGATGTAATTTATGCGCATGTAAGCTGGTTTGCTTTATTGCTGAGGAAAATAAATCCTTGACAGCTGGGGATAATAAAAACCCTTGACTGCCGCCGGGGAAAATAAATCTTTGACTGCTGAGGATAAGAAATCCTGAGCGACTGTTGGGGATTAAAGATCCTTGACAACTTCTGGGGGGATATGAGGATCCTTCATGTCTTGAAGTTGGAGTATTGACAAAAATACTGTTGTGAGAGTAATGCCAAATACTGCCTGAGTGATCTGCTTTGGGAAATCCAGAGAACCTTGATGACTTCTACTGGGGATTATACAAAGGGAAACTTTATTCCGCTGGGGAATGGAGAAAACTCTGATGACTTCTGCGGGGGACTAAGAATGAGAATCTTCATTCTGTTGAGGAGCAATGAAAATTTTGGCAACTTCACTGGGGAATTGAGAATGAGAATCTTCATTATGTTGAAAAATAAAAACTCTGTGGGGAAGAAGGCTTACTGCTGAGGAGTAAGTTCAGGAGTTTGGGTTGTCTGTCACTCTACTGGGGAGTTATCCAAGGTTGGGGAGATACAAAAGTTGACCGTTATCTGGTTGATTTCCAGCCTTCAAGATAACTTGCTGGGGGATTTGAAGAAATTGAATGATTTCCGCTGGGGATTGATAGCTAGAAGTTTTGGCTCCACTAGGGATTGAGAGTTTGAAGTTTTAACTCTGATGGGGATTAAGGGTTTGCAATTTAGTTTCGCTGGGGATCTAGATGATGTACTATAGGGATTGCTTATGGAATAGCCTAAAGACATTTTTCTATCCTTTCAGTCTGTCAGTAATCGTTCTTTTCCATCCTGTTTATTTGTAAACAGTAATTATGTTCAAATGCATATGTTCTTCAATGAATCATTGGACATTTTTGCAAATAAAAACACAAGTGTAAAAGAAAAAGGCAAATAGTTTTTGTACTTTGAAAGAGACATCTTTGTATTTACTTTGAATAAGTATTTGTGTACAAAGGAGACAGACATCCTAGTAAGAGGATGGTGTCATAAAAAATGAGAAAAAATTTATACAAAGAAAGACAACTATGTGTATATAAAAAATCCCATGGGGTTCCTATTACGCTATAGCCTTCGTATCTCCGAATATCTTATCCATTCGTTGCTTCGTCCGAAGATGATTGGATTGATCAGAAGCTCAGAGTTTGTCAGTGAAGAGATTGTCCTTAAAGTGATCCGACGAGACATAGTCATACGCTTTAATTCCCTAACTTTTGCCTGGACCGCCCTTTCGGGTTTTCAGTCCACCGGGAAACCCTTTTTTGCCCAAGTCGCCCTTTCGGGTTTTCAACTTGCCAGGTGTGCAGATTTTTTTTATTTTATCCCTAATTTTTTCCTGAATCGCCCTTTCGGGTTTTCGATTCACCGGGATGCCCTTGTTTTGCCTAGGTGTGTCAACCTAGCGGGTCTCTTATGCATAGTATCTTTTAACTATGTTTGCGTTCGCAGGGTGTGGCAAGTCGTTGCCGTCCATGGTGGTTAAGATCATTGCCCCACCAGAAAAGATATTCTTGGTTACAAATGGTCCTTCATAGGTAGAAGTCCATTTGCCCCTGGGATCACTTTGCGAAAAGATAATGCGCTTGATCACTAGATCTCCAACTTGATATACTTGGCGTCTGACTTTCTTATTGAAAGCCTTGATCATCCGTTTTTGATACGTCTGGCCATAACAAACAGCAGTAAGTCTCTTCTCGTCAATTAAGTTCAACTGATCAAGCCGGGTCTGGATCCAATCGTCTTCACTCAAACCAGCATCTTTCATGATTCTCAAGGAGGGAATCTGAACCTCGGTAGGTAAAGCAGCCTTCATGCCATATACCAAGGAATAGGGTGTTGCCCCAGTTGATGTGCGAGCCATGGTACGGTACCCGTTGAGAGCAAATGGTAACATTTCATGCCAGTCCTTGTAGGTGACTGTCATCTTTTGTATGATATTCTTGATATTTTTGTTAGCAGCTTCGACTGCACCATTCATCTTTGACCGGTAGGGAGATGAATTGTGATGTTGAATTTTGAACTGCTCGCACAAAGCGGTGATCATAGTATTGTTAAGGTTTGTACCGTTATCAGTGATGATCTTTTCGGGGATACCGTACCGGCAAATAAGATTCTGCTTGATGAAGCGGGCAACCACATTCTTAGTAACGGATGCGAAGGAAGCTGCTTCGACCCACTTGGTGAAGTAATCAATGGCCACCAGAATGAAGCGGTGTCCATTGGATGTTGTAGGCTTGATCTCTCCAATCATGTTGATTCCCCACATAGCGAAGGGCCAAGGAGTTGTTAAGACATTTAGAGGAACAGGAGGCACGTGCACCTTGTCTGCGTAGATTTGACATTTGTGACAAGTGCGGGAGTGTTGATAGCAGTCAGCTTCCATGGTAGACCAGTAATAGCATGCTCGTAGAATCTTCTTAGCCATCGTATGCCTGCTAGAGTGAGTGCCAAAGGTGCCCTCATGCATTTCAGCCATGATCTTTTCAGCTTCAACTTTGTCCACACAACGGAGCAGAATAGAATCATGATTATGCTTGTACAGGATGCCATTACTTAGGAAGAACTTAGCTGAGAATCTCCTTAAGAACTTTTTGTCATTGACTGAAGCTCCTTCAGGATATTCTTGGGCCTCGAGATACCTTTTGACTTCATGAAACCATGGCTGGTCCACTACTTCTTTGGTATTAATCTCGTGACAATGTGATGGTTCGTCCATCCGTTCAATAGTGATTTGGGGAGCCTCATTATCCCAATCAAGTTTAAACATAGATGACATTGTAGCTAGAGCATCTGCTAGCTGATTTTCTTCTCGCGGGAAGTGCTCGAAGGTAATCTGCTCAAAATGTGGTAACAATGTCAGAACGTGTTCTTTGTAAGGGATGAGGTTTGATGCTTAGTATCCCACTCTCCTTTGATCTGACTGATGACCAAAGCTGAGTCCCCAAACACATCTAAGGATTTGATTCCCAAGTCAATGGCAGCCTTGAGTCCAAAGATGCATGCTTCATACTCTGCCATGTTATTCGTACAGTTGAAGCAAAGTCTGGCGGTGAAAGGAGTATGGCAACCTTCTAGGGATATGAGCACCACACCGATGCCGTTGACAAGTGCATTGGATGCCCCATCAAAGTACAAGGTCCATTGGGATCCTTGTTCAGGTCCATCATATGGTTTGATCTCTTTGCAGTTGTCTACTGTCATGATGTCTTCGTTAGGGAAGTCGAACTTCATGGATTGATAATCTTCTACAGCTTGATGGGCCAGATGGTCAGCTAGCACACTCCCCTTTATAGCTTTTTGGGTCGTGTACTGTATGTCATATTCCGTTAGGATCATCTGCCATCTAGCTATTCTTCCAGACAAAGCAGGATTCTCAAAGATGTACTTGATCAGATCCATCTTAGATATTAGCAAAGTGGTATGAGTCAACATATACTGCCTTAGTCGGTGATCAGCCCATACCAAAGCGTAGCAAGTTTTCTCGAGCAGTGAGTATCGGGTCTCACAGTCGGTAAACTTTTTGCTAAGGTAATAAATGGCATGCTCTTTTTGGTCAGACTTGTCATGCTGCCCCAGTACGCACCCCATTGAATTCTCTAAGACGGTCAGATACATGATTAGCGGTCTTCCCTCAACGGGTGGCATCAAGATAGGAGGTTCTAGCAAATACTCCTTGATTTTATCGAAAGCAATCTGACAGTCATCATTCCATCGAACTACCTGATCTTTCTTCAACAGCTTGAAGATTGGTTCACAAGTAGAAGTTAGGTGAGAAATGAACCTAGAAATGTAGTTTAGGCGTCCCAAGAAACCTCTGACCTCCTTCTCAGTGCGAGGAGCAGGCATTTCTTATATAGCTTTGACTTTGGCAGGATCAACCTTGATGCCTTTGTTGCTGACAATGAAACCTAAGAGTTTGTCGGACTGGACTCCGAATGTACACTTGTTTGGGTTCAGTCTGAGCTTGTATTCCTTCAACCTGACAAACAGCTTTTGCAAGTGATCAAGGTGTTCTTCTTCAGTTTGTGATTGGGCTATCATGTCATCTACGTAGACCTCTATCTCATGATGTATCATATCATGAAACAAAGCTACCATGGCGCGTTGATAGGTTGCCCCGGTATTCTTCAGTCCGAATGGCATCACTTTGTAGCAGAACGTACCCCACTGTGTGACAAAAGTAGTTTTCTCCATGTCCTCAGGTGCCATTTTGATCTGGTTATAGCATGAGAATCCGTCCATGAAAGAAAATACTTTGTGTTGAGCTATGTTGTTAACCAGGATGTCGATGTGCGGAAGTGGAAAGTCGTCTTTAGGGCTGGCCCTGTTTAAATCTCTATAATCCACGCACATTCTCACTTTTCCGTCCTTCTTAGGCACGGGTACAATGTTAGCAACCCATTGAGGATAGGAAGTAACAGCCAGAAATCCAGTATTGAACTGTTTCATAACTTCTGCTTTGATCTTCTCTGACATGTCAGGTCTCGTGCGGTGGACCTTTTGTTTCACTAGTGGAGAGTCTTCTCTTGTGGGTAGACGGTGTACCACAATGTCTGTATCGAGTCCCGGCATGTCTTCGTATGACCAAGCAAATATCTCAACATAATCATACAGTAGCTGAATTAGGCGCTCCTTGACACTCGGCTCTAGATTGGCACCTATCTTGATTTCCTTTTTATCTTCCTCAGTACCCAAGTTGATTGTATCCAACTGCTCCTCATGAGGCTGAATTGCTCTTTCCTCTTGCTGTAGTAATCTGGCCAATTCCCCTGGCACCTCACAATCTTCCTCCCCTTCGTATTCGGTTTGGTAGATAAGATCTTCAGAGTCACTGAAGGCTATAGCAGTATCGTTACCCATGGGATCCAGAATGGAAGGGTACCTGCATTTGTGAGTGTGGGTGTGTGTAAGGGATAGCCATCTTAAAACAACAAAATGTAAAAGAAAGACAATGAGCATAAAAGGTTTAAATATGAAAAGCGTCCATGATTCATTAAATGACATATGAAAATGAAATAAGAACCCTTACAAATGGACCTACGTGCCTCGGGTAAGACACAAGGTTGAAAAAGTACGAATTGTTTGTGAATTATTACAGTCCAACAGAAATGGAAAAGATAAATTACTGTTGTATGAAAGTAATTGGAACAAAGTCTTTTGCTTCCCAGTTGCACAGTCCTCCACCGACATTAGGAAAAATCCAGTCTTCCAAGCTGCCCTCTTCTTCACTGTCCTCTAGTGCATTAACCCCTTGGTGGCTGATCTTCACAGGTGGCCCTCCGGCACGGGAGCGGCGCACATCCTTCTGACCAGTCGAAGTAAACCCCAAGCCAAATTTGTCTGATTTGAAAGGAAAGTCGGGAAGCTGCCCCCAGATAGTGGATCCGCCTTCTTCCACTACTGCCCTAGCATCCTTTAGAGAAGACATTCGAGGTACAGGTTTTGTGATCACATGAGTCAAGGATACCGCCTTTGTTGTCGCTATTTCTTCAGAGACTTCTTCAAAATGTTGGAAAGGGGTCTCCATGAATTCGCCATCTAACTACACATAACGGAAGGAGTTCAGATGACTAATCATATATTCTTCTTCCCCATGGACAGTTATAATCTTCCCTTGGACGGGGTACTTGAGCATCTGGTGCAAGGTGGAGGTGACGGCATGGGCTTTGTGAATCCAGGGGCGTCCCAACAGGCAAGAGTAGGAAGGACGGATGTCCATCACATAGAATGTTGAATTGAACGTCTGGGTACCCACCTTGATCGGGATGTCCACCTCCCCATGGACCATCCTTTTAGAGCCGTCAAATGCTCTCACAATTATATTATTGGGTTTCAGGGTTAGGCCTTCACAATCCAATCTATCCAAGGCCTTCTTCGGTAAGACATTTAGAGATGATCCAGTATCAACCAAAACATGAGCTAGGGTTGTTCCTCTACACTCCACTGAAACATGTAATGCATCATTGTGTTTTCTCCCTTTGGAGATCAAGTCAGCATCAGAGAAACTCAGGCCATTGTCAGCTATCAAACTGGCTACACACTCTTGGAATTGGTCAGCCGAAGTCTCTTGCGGCACGTGCGCTGTCTTCAGAAAATTGACCAAAGCTTTAGCATGTGCCTCAGAGCAAAGCAGCAATGCTAACATAGAGATTTTGGAGGGGGTCTGCCCCAGTTGTTCCACCATATCATAATCACTTTTCTTAATAATCCTCAGGATTTCTTCCATCTCCTTCTTGGATGTTTCAGGAATAACTAGTGACTGAGCCTTCGTCGGGACAGGCTCCTCTTGAACATTCTTTCCTTTATTCTCGGTAGCGGAAGTAGGAATAGGAATTGTATTGTTTTTATCAGCGGGTATACTTGTAGGTACAATTACAGGGGTAATCTTCGGAATGGCCACGGGTCCAAAGACTGTTGTTGGAGGAGCAATCTCTGGAGAAAAGATTCTTCCACTATGGGTAACCTTGCTTGTTCTGGAAATGTTACCGATGTCGGGAGTATCCTCTTCAAAGCTTTCTTCTTCAACAGTCTGTTCAATCTGTTTGACACCATGGTAGTAGATTTCTCCACCATAGTTCCATGGTACCATTTTATCGGATTTGTATGGGGCAGGCCTGGGCATTGTTATCTTCAATGGAGTAGTCATAGGAGCGGATGTAATCCTAACGGGTTTTTTAGGAACCCTGGAAGGATTCGTGTATATGGTTATTATTGAAACTTCTGGAACTGGAATGGATGAAATTGGAGCTTTCTCAAACAAGATTTCTCGGTTATCAATCAATTGTTGGATTCCTTTATTCAACAGAGGACAATCAAATGATGAGGATAGGAAAGTATGGAAATCTTGGTCACAACCTGGGAACACCCCAGCTTTCAACAAATTCAACTTGATGGTTAGGAGAAGAGTTAACGGTTCATCCACAGTAGAAACAAACAGATCTTTTTCCACATCATTAGAATTGTGTCCATGCCTAGGCATCGGAGCGGAGATAACATTCGGCTTTTCAGGAGCTTCAAATTCAACTTCCTTTGCGTCAATCAGATCTTGAATCTTGTTCTTCAGATCCCAACAGTTGTTGGTGTCGTGCCATGGAATTTCTGAATGGTACGCGCATCTGGCGTTGGGATGGTAGTGCGGAGAAGTAGTGTTAGGATTTTTAGGGGCTTCCTTTAGCATGGCCAAATTCAACTTCAAGAGATGTGGTAGGACTTGAGCAGGAGTCATGTTTATGTTGGTGAATTGCCTTACAGGCCTTTCCACCCTTTGCTGGTTATTTCTCGGCTGATCATTTCTCGGCTGGTTGTTTCTTGGCTGGTCTGATGCAGACTTTTTAATCATAACGACCCCCACTGTTGGTCGTCTTTCAATTCTTCCCTGATTCCTCTGGGCATAGACAGCAGACACTTCCTTCTTTCCAGTGAAGGGCTTCTTTACAGCAATAGAGGTAGATGCGTCCTTCTGAATTTTCCCACTTCTAATACCGGCTTCCACCCTCTCGCCAGTTAGAATCAACTCAGTGAAACCTGCAGAGGAGCTCCCAATTAGGTGATTAAAGAAAGGACCCGACAGAGTCCCCAAGAACATGTCCACTAGCTCCCTTTCAGATAAAGGTGGTTGCACCCTTCCGGCTAAATCCCTCCCCTTTTGGGCGTAGTCTTTGAAGCCCTCATTGGTAGCCATAGCCATACTCTGTAGCTAAGTACGGGTTGGCGCCAAGTCGGCGTTGTATTGATATTGTTTATAGAATGTGGCTGCCAAGTCTTCCCAATTACGGACATCTGTTCTCTCTCTCTCTAACTGGTAGAACCAATCAAGTTGCCTTCCTGATAAACTGTCTTGGAAAAAATGGACCCACAGGTCTTTGTCAGAAGAATGTGGTTGAATTTTCCTGACATAGGATCTGAGGTTCATCTTAGGGCAAGACACCCCATCATACTTGGAAAACAGTGGCACTTTAAACTTAGGAGGGATTACTATTCCAGACACCAATTCTAACTCCTCAAAATCCAGCCCCGGTACTCTCTGTATCTTCATAGCATCTAGACGTTCTTCCAAGTTTTTGTATTTGTCATCGGCCAGAGGGTACTGTTGTTCAGAGTAGTCCTCATCTTCCTCTTCCTCTGCTTCATAATTTGATGGTACTGTCGCTCATTTTCCTTTTCCTTCCCCCTCTTCCGATGTTGATGGGAATTCCAAGGTCTGTCTGGCTTGTCCTTCAAACCTTCTGCCCATGATAACCACATCGGCTCGCTTCTTCTTATTCTCTTTCTCCTTCTCTAGTAGAGTCTTGAGCTCCTCCTGCCCCTTGGCTAGGGTCAAGAGTAGCTGTTGAAATTGTGAATTCTGAGCTTGCAAATCTTTGACCGTTTGTTTAATATCCATCTTGTTGAAATAAACAGCAGAGAGAGATGAGGAAACTTGGTGTGAAGACCTGTTTATGCATATGATGAATGATATGTATTCATGTAATGCATTCAAGGATTCAGAAATTAAAATTTGTTTTAAACAAAAAAACACACGTCATATTAATAAGATAGAATTTGTTAGTACATCAATACGCCTTGGGCAAAATAATACAAAATTCTAAGGTAAAAAGACGTTATGCATCCTCTTTGGTGCAATGTAGGTGTTGAGAGTTTGCTCTTCGTGAAGTAGCCGAGTGAGTTCCAAAACCTTCTTCTCGCTTGCGTAGAATTGGACTTCGAAAGTATCGCTCTCTCTCTTGAGTTGTATCCAACTCCTTTGCAGGTCTTCGAGTGATGTTGGCATGTCAGGATGTAGGATAGTGTATGGAACCTCTCCTTCCATAACAGGCTCTATAATCACTGGGAGAATGGAGGGGTAAGGCATCATAAGACTTTGGGCGCGGGTTCGTACCCACTTGAGGTAAGGCTCAAGAGGTATGGAATTCTTGTGTCCCAAGGTCTTGCTATCCACCTTGTCGGGCATTCTCCAAGCTCAGATGAATCTCTGACGGAGTCCTTGGTTGTTGTTGTCGAAGTCGAAAACCAATCCTTGAATCAGCATATCATGTGGGCCATCTCTTCAGGCATAACCAAATTGTCTCAGAGCCAAGCAGGGGTTGTAGGTGATGCCTCCCCTAATGCCAATTAGAGGGACATTAGGGAATTCCCCACAACGGTCAACAATGATGACATTCTCTCTGGATCGAGAACACCAATGGATATCTAAATGTGTAAGTGTCATTAACCGTTGTGACCACCTCAAACCTTGCTCATTCATCAAGACTTATTGGGGAAGATGATAAATAAACCATCTTTCCCAGAGAGGAGTGCAACACATAAGAACACCTCTTTTCCTCATTGTTCGAGTGTGAAAAGAGTGGAGGATATCCCCAAGAAATGTAGGCACCGGGTTGCGAGACATGAAGATTTTGATAGCGTTCACATATATGAGTTGGTCAGGGTTAGGGAACAAGACCATCCCATAGATGAGAAGAGCTACAATCTCCTCAAAAGCTTGCAAGTCTAGAGAATTCCAACAGCTTTGGGCCTTCTCAAACAGAAACTTTGACAAGAAGCCTTTGACACCACTTCTAGTTTCCCAATGTGTTATGACATCAGATGAGTGCAAGTGCAAGGCTTGAGCAATCTCTTATGGCTTTGGATCTTTTTCCGTACCGTTGAAGGGTAATTGATTAAGAATAGGTATCCTCGAGAGTTGAGAAAATTCTTCCAAAGTGGGCACAAGTTGGTAGTCAGGAAATGTAAAGCAATGATGCAAAGGGTCAAAGAACTGGAAGAGAACTTTCATCATATCCTCCTCAGTGTTGGTGGTGACCAAGTTGAGTAGACGACCATGTCTCTCGGTGAATGGAGAATTCTCAGGAATCCTTGAAGCTAGCTCCTTGAGTTGTGGAGGAATTCTTACAAGGTTGATCTGGACAGTTTTCCTGCGAAGTGAATCCATAACCTACAAAACAAGAACAAAGATGAATCTCCAAAATCCTTGAAATGGTTAGTGGATTCATATGATGTTCATGATGTCCATGATGTTATGCACAAGTATATATGTACAAGCAAATCACACAAGTTCCTAGTTTAGGCTTGCATGGGGTTTGTAGGTAGTACCCTCTTGAAGTTTAGTTGGCTCAACCTGTCCTAGAAATAGTAACCGGGTTCTAAGGAGCTCAATATCATTGGATTGTTTCCTTGTTCATTATTTCTATTCAGCCTCTTTATTGGCGAACGAAATATTCCATGGAACCAACCCTCAATGAGTGTAGTATCGAGTATCTACCAACTTCGGACTGCACCAAAGCCGGTCATCTCACTACATCCTAAAAGGGGTAAAACTCTAGTTTTTGATTAAAAGAAATATATATTCTATATTTATTTTATTTTGTCTATTTTTATACAAGAAATAATAAATAATATTATTAATAAATATTAAAAATTAAAATATGTATAAAAATAATATTTTATGTGTAAAAATAATAAAAATAAAAATGTATGATATTTTTAAATGTGTTTACTATTTATTTTAAGAAAATAGATTCTATTTATTCTAAATAATCAGTATTTTATGCAAAAAATAAGATAAAAAATAAAATAAAATGCAAAAAATAAAGAAAATATTTTTCATGATTTTTTTATGTTCAGAAAAATAAATAAAAGCAATAAATATAAAAATGAAAAGAAAATATGAAAAATAAAAAAAATATGCAAAGGGGGTGTGGATAGTGGATCAGGGGGGTGTGGAAAGTCAAAACAGGAGGCCCAAGGCGCGCCAAGCCAAGGACTTCATCCCTGTCCTCCAGCCTCGCCCAAATGCACGCGTTCTTGCTTCAAAACTGTATCTTGCTCTTGTTCAGCTGAGTTTGGATATGGCAATGTGGGGACTTTGAGTGAGGCCTGAGGATCGTGTGAGCTTACTTGAAGTTCCCTCAAGCTATTCCAATGCTTAGCTTGCCTTGAGGATGCTTGAAACTCCCTGTAGAAGTCAACCTGCAACCTTCAAAAATGAAAGTGGTGATGTCTGAAACAGGGCTCACAGTTTCAGTGTAAAGGCTTGGATCGTTTAGATATGATGTGGATGAAGTGTTTCAAAGGTTAAAAGGCAAAACGCACGAGCCAAAATGAAGTTGGCTTTGATTTTGCAGAAGCTGCCCTGTTTGGGCAGAAATTTGTGTTTTCTGAGTTTGAGAGTGTTTGGGATCTTTTGCTTTCGTGCTTAGGCTTGTAACAAGTTTGTGAATCTGTTTAGAATGATGCCAAGTCTTCTCTTTATCAGCTTGTGCACAAGTTTTTCACTTTTGGCCAACTTTCTTGCATTTTAAGAAAAGTGACAAGACTTATGCAAAAGGCATGTACTAGCTACCTCAAGGGCTGATAATAATTGGTATGCTTTGCTTAATTCCTGTGTAAATTGTCTGCACCATAAGAACAAGTCCAAGGCTCAAGGCTGATAAAGTTTGCAAAAGCTTGCTTTATCAAAATGGCATTGTGAACTTTTGGCCATTTATGGAATTATTCTTTGTACAATGCTCTAAAGGTCAAAATAAAGCCATTATCCCATGAGTTTGAATTTAATTATGGAGTGTAGAAGGGATTTACGACCTGTAATGCAAGGTACAAGCATGCTTGATCAGATTTGCAACTTGGTGCATTGTGAAAATGGCTTGAACAAAAGTGACAAAATGCCATTTTCTCTTTTTCGATTCTCCCTAACCACAATTGATCTTAGAGAGTTCTTGGACATTTTGGAAAGCTTGAAACATTATCTACAATCCATCTTTGAAATGCATTTTTAGATACCTCTTGTAACTAGGTGAAAAATGCCCATGAAGTTAGGTCAAAAACCTGCCTAAATTGAGGCAAATTTTCACTAAGTTAAAAAAGTTTATGGACCCCTATTCACATATTCATATCTTGAGATCCAAGAATATTTTGGGAAAACTTTGTGAATAAAAGTTGTAGATTTCATGGAGGACTACAACTTTCATGTTGGAAGTTTCCTTTGAATCCAATTTCATCATGGTGAAAAAGTTGGGGAAAGTTGGGGGAAAATAAGAAAATTTCCATACTTAGAAAAATTCTAAGTTATGAAAAATTTCAAATTAAAACCCTAATTTGCAATTTTAGGTTTCTTGGTCAACGAGTTTCACATTTTGACATATCTTGATGAATTATGACCTTTGGCACTTGATTTTGACCAAAAAGTCAAAGTTTGACTTTTCACTACACAGTTGACTTTTGATCAGTTGACTACAAAATTCATCTGTCAACCCTATGCATTTGAGATCTTTTGAACTATGTGATTAGGTCAAAATGATGCTATTGATTCCTTGAAGTCATGTTTGAACCCAATTGGTCATTGGCTTGGTTAAAAATCATAAATTGCCCCTTCTCAGTCAAAACCCTAATTTTGACCATTTTGCCCTTTTGATGATTTGATCGAATTTCTTGAGGAATTGTGATCCAAACTTGATCAAATGGTTCATATGAGTCTAAAATGTTGTTTTGGATCAAAAATTATGAAGTTTGACTGTAAATTGACCATGGTTGACTTTTTCCCTAATACAGTTGATTTTTAGGTCAACTGTCCAATTGACTGAGCAAAAATGTGATTCAAGGCTTGAAACTTAGCATAGGCAGTCTTAGGGGTCCAAGATGGTGTATGAAAGTCACATGAAGCATTGATGGTCCAAAAATCCTTGTGCAAACGCAAACCCTAGTTTCAGGCTATCAATGCAAGGTGAGGTCTTGAGCTGAGCAAACCCTAATCTTGTCTTGAGTCCAAGAAGTCTTGTGAGAAAAATCTTGATAAATGAGAGGGAAAATTTTGGGGTACAACACTAAGAATATGGCAGTGACCTTTGTTAGGAGGATGCCCCTACCTCTGTACCTGCTGGAGAAGGTATCTGCTGGGATTTCGTAGACGGTTTTGACTGTTATCCCAATATCTGGAGTCTTTGATGTAGATCAGGGAGTGTTATATTGATAGACAAATGACAAGATGACAGGACATAATCATACACTTTAATCCCTAACTTTTTCCTGGACTTCCCTTTCAGGTTTTCAGTCCACCGGGATAATGAGGCTCCCCGGATCACCATTGAACGAAGGGATGAACCACCTCACTTTCACGAGATTAATATTGAAGAAGTAGTGGACCAGCCTTGGTTTCACAAGGTCAAGAGGTATCTCGAGGTTCAAGAATATCCTGAAGGAGCTTCGGTCAATGATAAGAAGTTCTTAAGGATATTCTCTGTTAAATTCTTCCTTAGTAATGGTATTCTTTACAAACGCAATCATGACTCCGTGTTACTTCGGTGCATAGACAAGGTTGAAGCGGAAAAGATCATGGTTGATCTACATGAAGGCACTTTTGGCACCCATTCCAGTGGGCATATGATGGCAAATAAAATCCTACACGTAAGCTATTATTGGTCTACCATGGAAGCAGACTGCTATCAACACTCTCGAACCTGCCATAAGTGTTAGATCTATGCTGACAAGGTGCATGTACCTCCAGTTCCTTTGAATTTCTTGACGGCTCCTTGGCCCTTTGCTATGTGGGGAATCGATATGATTGCGGAAATCAAGCCAACAGGCTCTAATGGACACTGCTTCATCCTAGTGGCCATTGACTATTTTACAAAGTGGGTTGAGGCAGCCTCTTTCGCTTCTGTTACCAAAAATGTTGTAGCCCGGTTCATTAAACAGAATCTCATATGTCAGTATGGTATCCCGAAGAGGATCATCACAGACAATGGTACGAATCTTAACAATACTATGATCACCGCCCTGTGCGAGAAATTCAAGATCCAGCATCACAATTCTTCCCCTTATCGGCCAAAGATGAATGGTGTTTTCGAAGCTGCAAATAAGAATATTAAAAAGATCATACAAAAAATGATAGTCACATACAAAGACTGGCATAAGATGCTACCATTCGCTCTCCACGGGTATCGTACCATAGCGCACACATCAACCGGGGCAGCAACCTACTCTCTGGTATATGGCATGGAGGTTGTCTTGCCTATTGAGGTCCAGATCCCCTCTCTGAGAATTATGAAGGATGCAGGGATGAATGAAGAAGATTGGATTCAGACTCGACTTGATCAACTGAACTTGATTGATGAGAAAATTCTTACTGTTGTCTGCCATGATCAAATGTATCAAAAATGAATAATCAAGGCTTTCAGCAAAAGCATATTCTCTGGTGGAGCAATGATCTTGACCACCATGGATGGTGACGACCTGCCGCGCCCTGTGAATGCAGACATAGTCAAAAGATACTACGCATAAGAGACCCGCTAGGTTGACACACCTAGACAAAACAAGGGCATCCCGGTGAACCAAAAATGTTCGGGCAAAAATTAGGGATAAAATAAAAAAATTTGTACACCCGGCAAGCTGAAAACCCGAAAGGGCGGCTTGGGCAAAAAAGCGTATCCCGATGGACTAAAAAACCGAAAGGGCGGTCCAGGAAAAAGTTAGGGAATTAAAGCGTATGACTATGTCCTGTTGGATCACCTTAGGGACAACCTGACAAACTCAGAGGTTCTAATCAATCCAATCAGCTTCAGACAAGGAAACAAACAGACAAGATGCTCAGAGACACGAAGGCTATAGAAGAATGGGAACCCCATGGGATTATTGCACATAGCTATCTTTTCTTTGTATGAAAATTTTCATTTTTTACGACAACATTCTCTTAGTAGAATGTTTGTCTCAATGTACAAAATACTTACTCAAAGTCAATACAAAGATATCCCTTCGAACGTGCAAAACTACCTGTTTTTCCTTACTCTTGTGTTTTGTTTACAAAAACGTCCAATGATTTGTTTTTGAACATATGCATTTGAGCATAATGATTGTTTACAAATAAACAAAATAGAAATACAATCATTGATGGCTTTAAGAGATAGGGAAATCTCTCTAAGATATTTCCATAAACCCTGCAGTGTGCAATTTTAACCCCAGCGGAATAAAGCTTCCAGTTATCAATCCCTAGTAGAAGTCATCCAATTTCTCAAGATTTCCCAACAGGATTTTACAAGCGGTACACGGCATTTCCCTTATAACAGTGTTTATTTCTCTAAGCGGAAATTCATCAACACTTCGACTTCACAATATGAAGACTTACGCTCCATATCCTTAGCAGCAGTCAGGGATTTATCTTCCCCAAATCCAACAAGCAGCACAGCAAATTAGCTCACATACGCATACATCGCATCCATATATCATAAACATTGATAACACAAATGCATTATACCATGCATTTCATACAACATGACTTTGCATTTTAGCTAACATTTTACCCTTTTCAGGATAAGGTTAACAGCTAACATTAACAATGTTCAAAGTTTTCAGATACAGTTCAGATACGCTCCATACATGGATTCCATTATGATACTCATTCAGAGTCATCTTTCAGATACAGTTCAGATACGCTCCAGACACGGATTCCATTCTGATACTCATTCAGAGTCATCTTTCAGATACAGTTCAGATACGCTCCAGACGCGAACGCCATTCTGATACTCATTCAGAATCAACTTTCAGATACAATTCAGATATGCTCCAGACGCGGATGCCATTCTAATACTCATTTAGTTTCAACTTTCAGATACGCTCCAGACACAGACGTCATTCTGATTACTCATTCAGTTTCAGCTCACGATTCAGAAATCATTTTTGGATGGTATCTACAAGCCCATCTCCAACAACTTTCTATCATCTCTCCAAATGGCATCTTTAAGCCCATTCCCTCAACCATCACATCACCAAGTGCAAATTTCTAGGCACTCTAGTGTCCAATCATCTTCCGCCTTCGAGTCACGAATGGCAAAACTTGCCAATCTAACTCCTCAGGCTTAAGAAGATTGAATAGGGGCAGCTGTTCTACCCCAAAATTTCCCCTCTCACTTATAAGGAATTTTCTCACAAGATCTCCTTGACTCAAGAATGCACTAGGGTTTGATCAGCTCAAGACACCTCCTTAAACACTAATGACCAAAATTAGGGTTTGAGATTGCACAAGGATATTTGAACTTCCAATACCCCATATGACTTTCATGGATCATTATGGACCCCCAATATTACTCATGTCAAGTTTCAAGCTTTGGATCACACTTTTGCTCAATCAATTGAGCAGTTGACCTAAAAATCAGCTGTATTGGGGAAAAGGTCAACTATGGCCAATTTACAGTCAAACTTCATAATTTTTGACCCACATCAACATTTTAAACCCATGTGTATCATTTGATCAAGTTTGGACCATAATTCCCCAAGAAATTTTATCAAATCTCCAAAAGGGCAAAATGGTCAAAATTAGGGTTTTGATTGGGAAAGGGAAATTTCTGATTTTTGACCTAGCAAATGATCAATTATTTTAAGGCATGATCTCAAGAGTACAATTGCATAATTTTGACCTAATAACATGGCCCAAAACATTACTCAAGTTTAAAGGATTGATAGATGAATTTTCAGTCAACTGATAAAAAGTCAAATGTATACTGAAAAGTCAAACTTTGACTTTTTGGTCAAATTCAAATGCCAAAGATCACAATTCATCAAAACATGTCAAAATATTAAACTTATTCATCAAGAAATCAAAAAGTCAAGATTTCATTTTGAAAAGTCAAAATTTCTAAACTTAGAAATTTTTCAAAGTGTTGAAAATTTCTTTTTTTTTTCATAACTTTGAGCAAATTTTTCACCATGATGCAAAGTGATTTAAGAGAAACTTCCAAAATGAAAGTTGTAGATATCCATGAAATCTACAACTTTGCTTCACACAACTTCTTCCAAAAGTGCTTGGATCTCAAGTTATAATTTTAAGAACATGTGGTCATAAAACAAAACACTTAGTGAAATTTTGCCCTAATTTGGTCAGGATTTTGACCCAACTTCATGGCACTTTTTCATATAGTTCCAAGGGGAATTTTAAAAATAAATTCAAAGATGGGTTGTAGAGCACATTGCAAGATTTCCAAAATGTCAATTAACCCCTTGAAGTCATTCTTGAGTAGGGAGAATCGAAGAGATGAAGTTAGGGTTTTATCACTTTAATTACAAGTCATTTTAGTGATGAACAAAATTCAAATTCAAAGTTGTGCTGCATTAACTCTACTTTGCAGGCCTCAAACTTGTTAGGAACTCCATAATTAATGGTTTACACAGCTGTTAGAGGTCTCACTTCAAGCATTCAATGCATGGACATGCTTTATATCCATATTTGGAAGAAAGGTTACATTGCCATTTTGATAAAGTGACTTTTTGTATAAAACTTGTTCTTGAGCCTTGCACTTGTTCTCTTCTGATTAAACAAGTCCTATAACTCATGAGAAATGTTTCAAATACTTACAATCACCCATCCCATGCTTGTACCTCTTCTTGAAACTTGTTTCCCTCTTTTCTTCAAAATTAAGTAACCTAGCCAAAAGCTAGAAACGTGTACTTATGATTGTACAGAGCTCTCAAACACTTTTGTTTATACATACATAAACCATTTGACACAAACACACGAATGTTGGACCATTGAAAAGAGCTAGAACTCAGAATCACACTTCACTCTTCCATTTTCACACAAACTGACCAAATACTTGAAACTCATAATCTGCTCGTGCGTTTCTTGGCATTTTGGTTTTTAAAGCTTCTAAACATCATATAGAGTTGATCCCACACCCTGTTACAGAACTGTAACACCATTAACACCATCCTCCATTTCCAAAAATAGAGTTATGCACATTGACTTCTCCAGACCATTTCAGCCATCCATTGCTCAAGCTAATCATTGCATTAGCTTCCTGGGACCTCAAGAAAGCTAACCTGATCATCACCATCACTTGAAACAATCTCAAACTCAAAACACAATTTCCAGTTTTGAGGTAAGTTTTCTTAACTTTGAACTCTTCATACAGGCATCATCAATGATTTATTTGTGAACAAAACATGTAGATATCATTGCCCTAAAGCTAACCATGTCCATAGTTTCCATTAACTTTGCTTGAGCTTAGAGAATTTTGAAACTGAAATTTCTGAGATTTTTAGGGTTCAGATTAGGGTCATTAACATTCATGCTTATCTTTAATTTATAGTTTTAATGCTTTACATTTCTGAAACCGTGAGAAAATTTGCTACAGGTTTCATGTTTACAGTTTTCATTTTTGATGAGAAATGAGCAAGTTACAGTTGGTTTGGCTGGAGGTTGAAGATGAAGTCATCAGGGCGCGTTTTGCCTTGTATATTTATTGTTTTGCTTATGTTAACGGATGTATAGCCACCCCAGTGGTAGAAGCGTGCGCCTGTAACCTTTGGGACCTGGGTTCGAGCCCCAGTGGTACCCTTGCAGGTTGTTTGCACCCCTGGCCCAATTTATTTTATTTCCTTATTTTTATTTTATCTGTTTTCTTAATTATATTTTACTAATATTAAAAATCACAAAAAATACAAAAAAAAATAGATTTTCATATTAACTTAGTTTATTTTATCTTTTCTCACAAAAAAAAACATTTTGCATTTTTGTACATTTATTCATTTTGTACTTTGTATTTATTTAATTCCTTGTACATTGATACTAATTCAATATGGTTGTAATAGACTAACTAGGTTTACATTCTTGCAATCCCCATTCAATTTGTACACTCCTCCCCCCCCCCCTCCCACAAATGTTGTAATAGCGTAGTAACTTTAAATTCGGCAATTTATCGCTTTTATACATAATATGCTAGTAATTAGGGTTTGTATGGAAAGACTAAAACCAATACTTAGAGAACCCTAATTCAAGACAAAAACAAGCATGAAAACAATACACTTGCACACAAGAACCCTTAGGGTTATTCCACTTGGTTTCCTTATACAAAATGGCCATATTACGCATGTAAGGTATCTTAGCAAAAACAAGCAAATATAAGATCATAGTCCCTCGATGACGCTATCTAAGTTGCCTTTCAAATGATCTTAGCCCCTGAAAAAAGAATGCTAAGATACCTTGCAACATTGCTAATCATGGTTATACAATGACCCACGCCCGTCTCGTTTACATCCAAAGATAGGGTTACTTACCAAATCAATGGTAAGATAACAATGTCAAAGGAAAAGAAAAATGAACAAGAAAGACTTTTGAGTAAGTAGAATGCTCCTAATTACTTGTTCAATTTCAAACAAACATCCTTGCTATTTTCAAAACAAATACTTACACTTTCAAACATCTTACAAACTTGAAAAAAATTTCAAAAAGATCAAACATCTTTGTATACATTCTTACGAACAAGAATCATTTCAAAGATTGCCTAAACAATGGCCTCTTTACAAAATACTTTCAAAAACCACACAAAGCACAATTTCAAACAAAAATCAAGTGATTTAGCAAGTAACTAAGAGCTCATGGAAAACCATGGATGAAAAGGGTGCTAATACCTTCCCTTTTCATAATCTACCCCCCGAACTCAAGAAATAATCTCAAAGGTCTTTCCTGTGCTTTTTCACCTTTCCTTTTGGATAAAAGAAAAGTCGGTGGTGACTCTTGCTAACCGCAACATTTGCAATCAAACGCAAAACCCTCAAGTCAGTTCTCCCACCGTATCACAGAACTGGCGACTCTACTGGGGAATATTCTAAAAGTGGGGTTACCTTAGGGTTATATCACATTTACTTGGTTTCATTGTTTGACATGTATGCTTTACATTATGGTTCTTTGTTTGGGTGTGAATCCCCTACTCGGATTTGGGATACCTTATAGGTAAGTAGAAATACATTGTGGAAACTGTGTGGGGTATACCGACATGGTCTAAGAAATAGCTACATTAGTGCGACATATTTGTGGGTACCGATAGCTTTTAAGTTAATCAAAGAGAATACGAGGCTGCTGAGTGATGTCATGAAGCACTAATGAACTTCTAGAACCTTTACTTGACCAACTTGGCCTTTAGGATGTAGTGAGAAGACTGGCTTTGGTGCAGTCTGAAGTTGGTAGATACTCGATACTACACTCATTGAGGTTTGGTTTTGAAATTCTGGCAACAGATACTTAATATCACAGTGAATGTTATGACACCATATCTGACAAATTGTACACACACCAAACAGTAATTTAAAAGACAATAAAGAATACAATCAATTGTTAACCCAGTTCAGTGTATAACAACACCTACTCTGGGGGCTACCAAGCCAGGGAGGAAATTCACTATAAGAGGAATTAATTTAGGAATAAACCAACCAGTTTATCTCCTTCACTTAAGACCTACCCAATGCAACTTCAATCTAAGTTCTACTTAAACCTGAGTTCCTACTCACTCCCCTTCAATCACAGCAGTGATACTAATCTACAGATTAATAAGATTATGAAGACATTCTTCAATACACACACTTGATTTTGCTTCAAAGCTTTAATCAAGAGACACAACACTCGTGCTTTAAAGCTTTGAGTGATAAAAAACCCTTACAACCAAATCCTACTCCAAGTCACTTATCTAAATGATAATTGCTTGGCTCACAGTAGTTACTAAAACTATCACACCTATACAATGCCTTATTGATCTTCTGTCAAAAAGCGCTCCTCACCATTAGGCCTCGTGAGAAATATATAAGCAGACTATTCTTCATTTAGGGCTTCCATAAAAATAGCTAGGGTTAACCAAAGTTAACCTAAAGACTTGGTCTTGGGCTTTCATCATAACAGATTAGGGTTAAGCAAGGTTAACCTAATGTCCACGTGAGCATCTGATCTGGACAATATACTTCAACTCAAAGTAGCACACCAGATTCCTGAAAATTCTCAGGAATAATAAATCTGCACAACAACTTGATCAGTACAGGATGTCTTAACATTGTTTATGACATTATGTATCTTGCTCACTGATTTTGGTAGAATTCAGTACATATGATCATAGCTTAATCATCATGATATTCACTCATACTGAGTAGTTCCTGTAGAACATTCCTTCTGCAGAATTTACCTTTCTCCCAGAATGTTATGACATCAGTCATGACATTCGCAAATCTGGTTTTACCAAAAAATAATTCCAACAAACAAACACTTACAAACTCCCCCTTTGGCAAATTTTTGGCTAAAACCCCTAAACAATCAGAGATTATAATGCAGCAGAATTTTTTAATAACAACTACCAATATCTAATTCTACCAAAATTACCACAATTTCTTCTCCCCCTTTTTAGCCATAAAGAGGCAAAAGGTACTAGTACTTTAAGTTATACAGTCATCCAAAAAGAAATTCAAAACACACAAAAACAGAGAGAAGATATCAAATAGCAGCAACAAGTTCCAGCATCAATCTTTTCAACTCAGCAAACACAGACCTTCAGGTACTGTCATCCCTTGAGGAAGCACTATTTTCAGCAGCATTTTCTGGTGAGCTTCTTGCAGAACCATCATGCCGTTCTTCATCAGCATCCTCTTCCTTCATTTGTTCTTCATTCTCCTCCTGTTCCAGACTAGCAATCAGCTTTTCAAGAGTCCTTTTTCTTGCATCAAGCTCTCTGCAGGTTTCTTTTAGAACAGCGATAACATCAGCTTTCTTGGAATGAGCTTTGACATTTGATGTCTCAGCAGATGTCATAACAATGTCAGGGACATGTGTTCACTGAAACAGCTTATAGTGAAAACCAAGTGCAGGGGATCTTTTGCATACAGAGTCTTTTTCAACCAGGATATCAGAATACTGATCAATGATTATACCACACAGGAGAGAGGGAAAAGCAATAGGGCCTTTAATAGCACAACTCTCAGCATGTTTCAATGTTTGATCAAAGATGTAGTTGCCATAATCAAATTTTGTTCTGGTTCCAACAGCATAGATAAATCTTCCCAAACCTGTGGAAATGGTGGATTTGTGGTTGGTGGGAACCCAGTTAGCTGCACCAATTTTGTGCAGTATGGCAAACTTCATACTCAGCTTGCTTGCAGTTAGCTTCCCTTTCAAGGGCCAGTGCTTGACTTGCTTGGCAGTGATGGTTTGACAAACCTAGTTGTCAGTAACTTCAAGCTCCGGTTGAGCATCATCAGGCCTTCCTAGGTATTTGTTTATCACAGTAGGAGAGAAATTTACCTTCCTTCCTCTCACATAAACACTCTTAAAATCAGCTGACTTTCCATCAACACAACCACCAGACAAATTTACTATGAATTCTTTGACAAGAATCTCATAGCAGTTGGAAAACTTGACCACTGTTTTCATCAGGCCAGCAGCCTTGATTAGATCCATGACTTCCTTACACTTAATAGCACTTATGTTCAGCTCCCTCTCCAAGGCAATCCTTTTCAGAAACACATACTTCCACCTGCTTGCATTTTCTGGATGGTGAAAGGAGATGTTGTCAATGGCAACTTCAGGAACCTTAGGCAGTTCGCTAGAAGAGAGTTTCTTCCTGAGAGGAATGTCTGGAACATTGCTCTCAACATCAAAATCAAAGTCTGATTCCTCATTAGATTCATAGGGTTCAGGAGCCTTTCTTTTCTTGGCTATAGGTTGTCTCAAGGGTTTTGAGAGACTACCAACAGATACCCTAGCTTTTACCTTACCCTTCCCTTTCGAAGTTCCATCTTTTTTATCCTTCTCAGCCTTGTTCTCAGGCCTAGCTTTCTCATGAACAACTTCAGTAGCCTTCTCTTTGGAGGGGCTTTGGGCAGCATTCTGCTTCTCTTTTCTACTCACCATCCTTCTAGCTATGCTAGGGTTGATATTGGCAATTAAATCATTGTCAGAGAATTCTTCATCAACATCAATGACAGGAGGTTCAACAGCCTTGTCAGTAGGGGTATGGTGATCATCAGGTTTTTCTGGAGATTTCTCAATGTTGTCATCAGGTGTCTCAACATTCTGAGTGACATTGGGATCCCTTTCTAAATTAGGGCTAGCAGTTTCTTGGTTCAATGGTACAGATATACCAGGAACAGAGTGATTCTCATTAAGAATCCTAGTGACTAGTCTGGCAATAGCTTGATGCACATAAGCAGAACCTTCCCTATTAGCTATCTCTAGAGGAACAGAAGATGATGGTTGAGAAGATTTACCAGAGGGAGAAGCTTGTGATCTTCTTGCATGTCTGGTTCGCAGCTTCTTGACCTTAGTAGGATCAGCTTCCATTTCACGAAGTGGAGTTATCTCAAGAACATCAGCATCCATGGAGTTCACGATTGCCCTAGGTTCGATGTCAGTGGGTGAGGAAGATGCAGTTGCCTTTGATGGAGATGATGACGCAGATTGTTGAGACATCTTGAGAGATTGAGAAGACAAGTGACAGCGAGTGTGAAATTTTCTTTTGAGGGAATGGAGAGTGATGCAGCAAAATGAGAGGAGGGAGATATAAATATGTCTATTCCTCTTCTTAAACTTTTGGAAAGAAAGAGGGAAACAAATGATTAGTCCAATCAGAATAGACTTGATTAACATATCTCTTTCAACCCTTGTATTAAGCAAAATTAAGTGCTACATCTCCTCATATTGGCAAATACCCAGCTTGCCCCTTAAATTCTCAAACTGACTAGCATCAAGTGCCTTGGTAAAAATGTCAGCCAGTTGTAGTTCAGTGGCAACATGTTCCAGCTTAATCACCTTTTCCTCCACAAGATCTTTGATGAAGTGATTACTAATGTCAATATGCTTAGTCCTGCTGTGTTGTACAGGATTCTTGGATATATTAATATACTCAAATTATCACAGTATAATGTCATGACATCTTGTGTGACATTATACTCAGTCAGCATTTGTTTCATCCAGATCATTTGAGAACAGCTGCTACCAACTGCTATATATTCAGCTTCAGCAGTAGATAGAGACATACAGTTTTGTTTCTTGCTGAACCAAGAGACAAGATTATTTCCCAAAAATAAGCATCCTCCAGAGGTGCTCTTTCTATCATCAGCACTACCAGCCCAATCAGCATCACAATAACCAGACAGAATTGGTTCACATCCATGAGAGTACGACATGCCATAATTATAAGTTCCACTCACATACTTCAGAATTCTTTTCACCTGGTTGATGTGACTTACTTTGGGTTCAGCCTGGTATCTTGCACATACTCCAACTACAAAGGCAATGTCAGGTCTGCTGGTTGTTAAGTATAGCAGACTTCCTATCATGCTTCTGTACAAGCTTTGATCCACATTTGCCCCACTTTTGTCTTTGGACAACTTAAATGAGTAGGTGCAGGAGTCCTTTTATGACTGACATTCTCCATCCCAAACTTCTTGACACTATTCTTTGCATATTTGCTTTGAGACAGAAAAATTGAGTCTTCCATCTGTGTGACTTGTAGTCCAAGAAAGTAGGTCAATTCTCCCATGAGGCTCATTTCAAATTCAGCTTGCATCTGGTTAGAAAAATGTTTAACCATTTTATCTGACATTCCTCCAAACACTATGTCATCAACATAAATTTGAGCTACCATTATATTTCCTCCTTCATTCTTGACAAAAAGAGTTTTATCCAAACCTCATTTCCTGTATCCTTTGTCAGTGAGGAACTTTGTCAACCTGTCATACCAAGCTCTAGGAGCTTGTTTCAGACCATATAAAGCTTTCCTCAATTTGTAGACATGATCAGGACAGTTTGGATCCACAAATCCTTTCGGCTGTTCCACATATACTTCCTCATTTAAGTACCCATTTAGGAAGGCACTCTTCACATCCATCTGAAACAGCTTGAACTTAAGGAGACAAGCAACTCCCAATAGAAGTATGATTGATTCCAGTCTGGCTACAGGAGCAAAAGTCTCATCAAAATCAAGCCCTTCAACTTGAGTGTATCCTTGAGCAACAAACCTTGCCTTATTCCTGGTGACAACTCCTTCAGCATCTGACTTGTTCTTGTAGATCCACTTTGTGCCAATGATGTTTGTTCCTTCTGGTCTAGGAACTAACTCCCATACTTCATGTTGCTTGAACTGGTTCAATTCATCTTGCATTGCTCCAATCCAGTATTCATCAGTCAAAGCCTCTTTAACATTTTTTGGTTCAATCTTAGACACAAAGCAAGAGTTTGTGATGATTTCTCTAGATCTTGTAGTGACTCCACTGTTAGGATCTCCTATTATGAGTTCCTTAGGATGATCTTTCTGAATTCTGATGGAAGGATCTTTGTTAGCTTCCTTTGATTCAGACTCTAATGGAGTAGGATTAGGCACATCATCCTTTTTAAACACTTGTGTTGAAGTCTCAAAGAATGTCTCAACATCATATGGGACATTTGTTTCCTCATGGTGATCATCAACTATGACATTTATAGACTCCATCATAACTTTGGTCCTGGAATTGAATACCTTATATGCTATGTTGTTGGTAGAGTATCCTAGGAATATTCCTTCATCACTTTTAGGGTCCATCTTTCTCCTTTGTTCACGATCTGTCAGAATATAGCATTTGCTCCCAAAGACATGGAAGTACTTCACTGTAGGCTTTCTTCCTTTCCATAGTTCATAAATGGTGGATGATGTTCCCTTTCTCAAGGTGACCCTGTTATGCACATAACAGGTTGTATTCATAGCTTCAGCCCAAAAATGAATATGAAGCTTTTTAGCATGTATCATTGCTCTGGCAGATTCCTGTATAGTCCTGTTTTTCCTTTCCACAACTCCATTTTGTTGAGGAGTTATAGGTGAAGAGAACTCATGATTGATTCCTTCTGAGGAACATAACTCATCAAACTTACTATTTTCAAATTCCATACCATGATCACTTCTGATTCTGACAATGCATCCTTCTTTTTCTCTTTGAATTCTTTTGTACAATTCCTTAAATACATCAAATACATCAGACTTTTCCCTAATGAAGTTTATCCAGGTGAATCTGGAAAAATCATCCACAACAACATAGGCATTTCTCTTTCCACCAATACTTTCCACCTGCATGGGACCCATCAGATCCATATGTAGAAGTTCTAGCACCTTAGAGGTAGTCAGATGTCTTGTCTTTGGATGTGACATTCTAGTTTGCTTTCCAACCTGACATTCACCACAGACTCTCCCTTCATCAATTTGAAGCCTTGAAATCCCTCTGACAGCCTCCATAAATATGATCTTTTTCATCCCTCTTAGATGTAAATGACCAATTTTTTGGTGCCACAGTTTCACTTCCTTTTCTTCTTTGGCTATAGAGCATACAGAAGAGTAGTTAGTGTTCTCAGACTCCCATAAGTAACAGTTGTCTTTTGATCTGACTCCTCTCATTACAACTTCTTGTTTTTCATTAGTTACAAGACATTCAGACTTGGTGAAGTTGACCTTGAATCCTAGATCACATAATTGACTGGTACTTATAAGATTAGCAGTCAAACCATTTACCAGCAATACTTCATTTAGGTTTGGAACTCCAGGACAGTCCAAGTTTCCAACTCCTTTGATTTCTCCTCTAGCACCATCTCCAAAAGTGACATAACTAGTAGTATGAGGTTTGACATCATTCAGCAGATTCTTGATTCCAGTCATATGTTTAGAGCATCCACTGTCAAAGTACTAGTCTTCCTTGGCAGAAACTCTAAGGGAGGTGTGAGCTATCAGGGCTGCAGTCTTTTTCTTCCACTGTTGAGTATATGGTGCCTTGTTAGTCTTAGGTTTGACATATGGGGTCTGATTAGGATATCCATATAATCTGAAGCAGAATGGCTTTATGTGACCAATCCTTCCACAATAATGACATCTCCATCTTTGATACTTTTTCTTCATATTTCTCTGTTCTTGATGTTGAGTCCTATGTTGTGACATCTGCTTTGACATTTGTTTATCAGGCCTGGTCTTCTTCTTGTCAACAACTGATTTCTTTGCAACCACAAATCCTAGACCAGACATGTTTCCTGCACTTTGTCCAGTCTGAAGGATTTCTTCCAACTTGTCAGTTCCATTTGTTAACATCTTGACAGACTTAGTCATCTGATCAAGTTTGGAGTTCAACATTAGAACTTCACCTTCGAGATGGCTTATAGTAGCAGTGTCTACCTTCTTCTCAGCCTCCAACTTTACTATGAGCTTTTTCTGTTTCTCATTTTGTTGACAGACTTCAGCACTTCTGATACATAGCTTCTTGTAGGAGTCAGCAAGTTCTTCAAATGTCACTTCCTCATCACTAGAATCATCATCAGAGTTACGAATACCAGATAGTGCAGTAACTAGTTTAGCAGATTCTTCTTCAGAGTTACTTTCTGAGTCACCATCAGACCAAGTAACAGACATTCCTTTCTTTTGTTTCTTAAGAAAGTTAGGACATTCAGCTCGAATGTGCCCATATCCTTCACATCCATGGCATTGGATTCCTCTGCTTTGATTTCCCTTTTCTTCAGACTTAGTTCTTCTGCTGGAGTCATAGGATCTGCTAATGTCAGAGGAAATGTTCTTGACATTTGACCTTGACTTTGGGTCCATTCTCTTGATGAGTTTGTTGAACTGCCTTCCAAGCATAGCTATAGCTTCTGAAATATTCTCTTCATCACTTTCCTTGCTTTCATCTTCAGTATTGGATACAAGGGCTATGCTCTTGTTTTTCTTGTCAACATTTTCACTGATCCCCATCTCAAATGTCTGAAGTGACCCAATGAGTTCATCAACCTTCAAGTTGCAGATATCCTGAGCTTCCTCTATAGCAGTCACTTTCATTGCAAACCTTTTAGGCAAGGATCTGAGAATCTTTCTCACCAGCTTTTCTTCTGACATCTTTTCTCCCAATGCTCCTGAGGTGTTGGCAATTTCCAAGATGTTCATGTGAAACTCATGAATGGTCTCATCTTCCATCATCCTCAGATTCTCAAATTTGGTAGTGAGCATCTGAAGTCTTGACATTTTTACTTTGGATGTACCCTCATGGGTGGTTTTGAGGGTGTCCCAAACTTCCTTGGCCAGTTCACATTGATGTACTAATCTGAATATGTTTCTATCAATTCCATTGAACAAGGCATTTAATGCTTTAGAGTTACCCAGGGCTAACTCATCTTCTTCTTTGCTCCATTATTCCTCAGGTTTCAGACTAGTCGTCCTATCTTTCCCAGTTATGGTGGGATGGTTCCATCCTTTGTCAGCAGCTCTCTAAGCCTTTTTGTCCAGTGACTTCAAGAAGGCAATCATACGAGGTTTCCAGTAGTCATAATTTGAACCATTCAGAATAGGTGGTTTGTTTCCAAATCCTCCTTCCTTGTCCATAGCGCCAGAAAATAATATCCCTAGATCTCACCCAGAAAGACAGGCAGGGTACCCGCTCTGATGCCAATTGAAATTCTGGCAACAGATACTTAATTTCATAGTGAATGTTATGACACCGTATCTGACAAATTGTACACACACCAAACAGTAATTTAAAAGACAGTAAAGAATACAATCAATTGTTAACCCAGTTCAGTGTATAACAACACCTACTTTGGGGGCTACCAAGCCAGGGAGGAAATTCACTATAAGAGGAATTAATTTAGGAATAAACCAACCAGTTTATCTCCTTCACTTAAGACCTACCCAATGCAACTTCAATCTAAGTTCTACTTAAACCTGAGTTCCTACTCACTCCCCCCTCAATCACAGCAGTGATACTAATCTACAGATTAATAAGATTATGAAGACATTCTTCAATACACACGCTTGATTTTGCTTCAAAGCTTTAATCAAGAGACACAACACTCGTGCTTTAAAGCTTTGAGTGATAAAAAACCCTTACAACCAAATCCTACTCCAAGTCACTTATCTAAATGATAATTGCTTGGCTCACAGTAGTTACTAAAACTATCACACCTATACAATGCCTTATTGATCTTCTGTCAAAAAGCGCTCCTCACCATTAGGCCTCGTGAGAAATATATAAGCAGAATATTCTTCATTTAGGGCTTCCATAAAAATAGCTAGGGTTAACCAAAGTTAACCTAAAGACTTGGTCTTGGGCTTTCATCATAACAGATTAGGGTTAAGCAAGGTTAACCTAATGTCCACGTGAGCATCTGATCTGGACAATATACTTTAACTCAGAGTAGCACACCAGATTCCTGAAAATTCTCAGGAATAATAAATCTGCACAACAACTTGATCAGTACAGGATGTCTTAACATTGGTTATGACATCATGTATCTTGCTCACTGATTTTGGTAGAATTCAGTACATATGATCATAGCTTAATCATCATGATATTCACTCATACTGAGTAGTTCCTGTAGAACATTCCTTCTGCAGAATTTACCTTTATCCCAGAATGTTATGACATCAGTCATGACATTCGCAAATCTGGTTTTACCAAAAAATAATGCCAACAAACAAACACTTACAGGTTTCTTGAGATATCTCGCTCGCCATTAAATAGGCTTATGCTGAGACAATTCTCAAGGAAACAAACCAGTGATATTGAGCTCCTTAGAACCCAGTTACTATTACTAGGACAGGTTTGAGCTAACTAAACTTCAAGAGGGTACTTATCTATGAGACTCCATGCAAGCCTAAACCTAAGGAATTGTCTGCTTTGTTTGTATATATATACTTGTACATGACATCATGAACATCATAACATCATATTCATTCACTAACCATTTCAAGGATCTCGGGATTTATCTTTGTTCTATTTTGTAGGATATGGATTCTCTTCGCAGGAAAATTATTCAAGTCAACCTTGTAAGGATCCATCCCTCCATAACTTAAGGATCTAGCTTCAAGGATTCCTGAAAATTCTCCTTTTACCGAGAGATATGGTCGCCTACTCAACTTGGTCACTTCCAACACTGATGAAGACATGATGAAAGTGCTCTTTCAGTTCTTTGATCACTTACACCATTGATTCATATTTCTCGATTATCAACTTGTGCCAACTTTGGAAGAATTCTCCCAACTCTTGAGGATTCCCATTCTCAATCAACTACCTTTCAATGGTACGAAAAGAGACCCAACGCCAGAAGAGATTGCTCAAGCTCTACACTTGCAGTCATCTGATGTCACAACTAATTGGGAAACAAGGAGTGGTGTCAAAGGTTTCCTAGCAAAGTTCTTGTTTGAGAAAGCCCGAAACTGTTGGAACTCCTTGGATTTGAAAGCCTTTAAGGAAATTGTGGCTCTCCTCATCTATGGGATGGTTTTGTTTCCAAATCTTGACCAACTCATAGATGTGAACACCGTCAAAATCTTCATATCTCGCAACCCGGTGCCTACTTTGCTAGGGGACATCTTACATTCTTTTCACACTCGCACTATGAGGAAAAGAGGTGTCCTTATGTGTTGCACTCCTCTCTTGGCAATATGGTTTATTTCGCATCTTCCCCAATCTTTATTGAAGAATGAGCAAGGTTCAAGGTGGTCACAAAGGTTGATGACGCTCAAACATTCAGACATTCATTGGTGTTCCCGATCCATAGAGAATGTTACTATTGTTGACCGTTGTGGAGAATTTCCTAATGTCCCTTTACTTGGAATTAGGGGAGGTATCACCTATAATCCTTGCTTAGCCTTAAGGAAGTTTGGTTACGCCCGAAGGGATGGCCCGCACGAGATGTTGATTCAAGTTTTGGTATTTGACTACGAGAACGACGATCAAGTTCTTCGCCAGAGATTTATCCGAGCTTGGAGGATGTTGAACAAGGTAGATAGCAAGACATTGGGGCATAAGAATTCCATCCCTCTTGAGCCTTACCTCAAATGGGTACGAACTCGTGCTTAGAGTCTTATGATGCCTTATCCTTCCATTCTCCTGGTAACCATTGAGCCTGTCATGGAAAGAGATGTTCCATACACAATCCTACATCCTGACATGCCGACCTCTCTTGAAGACTTACAAAGAGATTGGATACAACTCAAGGGGTGGCGAGATACTTTTGAAGCCCAATTCTACGCAAGCGAGAAGAAGGTTTTGGAACTCACTAAACAACTTCATGAGGAGTAGACTCTGAATGCCTACATTGCACCAAAGAGGATGCGTACTACCTTTCTATCTTAGATTTTTTGTATTTGTTTTTCCCAAGGAGGCACTGATGTACTCAAGCTTTAATTTATTAATATAATGTGTGTTTCTTTTTTGTCTAAAACAAATTTGAATCTTTAAAATCCTTGAAATCATTGCATATGCATTTACCATTCATCATAACATAAGCAGGTTTCTTGCAACAAGTCTCCTCATCTCTTTACTGTTTATTTCAGTAAGATGGATCTCGAGCAGACGGTGAAGGACCTCCAAGCTCAAAATGCACAGTTTCAACAATTGTTCTTAACTCTAGCCAAAGGACAAGAAGAGTGGAAGACCTTGCTGGTTGAGGAGAAGAAAAAGAAGACGAAGAAAATAACCGGAGTTCTAAACATGGGAAGAAGATTCCAAGGGAAAACAAGAAGGGCCTTAGACTTTGCAACAACATCTGGTGAGAAATAAAATCAAGATGGGAAAGGCAAAGAAACAGTTGTCCTGTCAGAATCAAAAGAGGGAGAGGAAGAAGAAGACTATTCTGAAGAACAATACCCTTCAGTCGATGACAAGTATAAGCATCTAGAAGAGCGATTGAGTGCAATGGAAATCCAAAAAGTGTCTGGGTTGGACTTTGAGGAGTTGGGACTAGTATCGAGAATTGTCATCCCTCTAAAATTCAAAGCACCTGTGTTCGCCAAATATGACGGAGTTTCATGCCCTAAAATGCATCTCCGGTCCTATGTGAGGAAAATCCAGCCCCATACCGCTGACAAAGATTTATGGGTACACTTCTTCCAAGACAGTCTATCTGGAACTCAACTTGATTGGTTTTATCAGTTAGAAAGAGTCAATGTTCATAACTGGGAAGGTCTTGCTGCAACCTTTTACAAACAATACCAATACAACGCTGATCTTGCACCTACCTGTACTCAACTCCGGAGTATGGCCATGGTTTCAAGTGATGGCTTTAAGGACTATGCACAAAAATGGAGGGACTTGGCCGGAAGAGTTCAACCTCCCCTATCTGAAAGAGAGTTGGTAGACATGTTTTTGGGCACCTTGTCTAGTCCCTTCTTCAATCACTTAATTGAGAGTTCATCGACAGGTTTTACAGAATTGATATTGACTGGAGAAAGGGTAGAAGCCAGGATAAAGAGTGGAAGGATTCAGAAAGATGCATCCTCTGCTGCGGTAAGGAAGCCATTCATCGGAAAGAAAGAAGTGGTTGTTGTGTATCCTAATAGAAATCAAGATAGGGTTGAACGTCGTCCAATGGTGGGGGTTGTCATGATTCCTAAACCTACGTCTGATCAGCAAAGAAACAACCAACCAAGAATGAAAAGACCAGTCAGACAATTCACCCGAATTAATATAACATTATCTCAAGTATTGCCACATTTGTTAAGATTCAACCTAGTGACTTTGAAAGAAGTTCCAAAGAACCCTAACACAACCTCTCCTCACTATCATCCGAATGCCCGCTGTGCATACCATTCTGAGAGTCTCGGCCATGACACTAATAATTGTTGGGCTCTAAAGAACAAAGTACAAGACCTCCTTGAAGCCAAAGAGATTGAATTCGATGCACCAGAAAAGCCCAATGTCATTTCTGCCCCTATGCCTAAGCACGGTGTTGTACCCCAAAATTTGCCCTCCTCTTTTTCACAAAGAAATCACAGCTCCGGGCTTTCCCTGATTTTTCAGATTGGCTTAAGAATCGGTCAAACAGACTTTTCTCATCAGTCATACAAAATTAGGGTTTTCATTGATTTTGAATCAGTCAAGCAGATTATTAGGGTTTCTTTTGATTTGTTTGAGTTTGGCTCAGGGTTTGATCAGGCGGACGTTTCTTTGACAATAAATCCAGAATTAGGGTTTGCACGTGCATTCTCAAAAGAATTGGAATCCACAGCATTTCATTTGACTGTCACACTGCTTTGATGCTTGCTCAAGATTTCGGTTTGTTTCTCAAAACCTGAACCCCTGGGATAGAAGCTGAGGCTTCTGATTGAAAGTTTGAAGTTTTAGTTTAATCAGTGAAGTGAAAGGCGTATGGACGTTTGTTCGTTTAGCTGTGCAATTGGTTAACTGACATGTCGGGTTTATTGTTGGTTAATGCGAGGTTGTGAGATTACAACGTTTGTTAATTATTTATTTTATCTAAGTTAGAATAATTGGGATGTACTTCCAGTTATTTTAATTCAAGAAACTTAAATAATTAAACAGACAGTGAAATAAAGAATTATCTGATAAAAGAACTTTTATTTATTTTTAATTATTGGTACAAGTGTTATTTGAATACAGTAAATTTATTTATAGTATTTATAATAATGTTTATTACAAATGATTAGAAATAAAATAAAACTATCCTAAGTTTCTTGAAGTCTTCATCTTTTACTGCTGCTTCCCTCTCCCCAACTGGTATTTACCTGCAAAGACAGAAAAAAAGAAGTCAGTACAGTTAAAAAAGGCATTCTCAGACAGATAAATAAAAGTTCATCATTAAAGGTTGTTGGCCGGAATCAGTTTATTTTGGGCTTTCATCATATTTTGCTCGTCCTCTTTGCAAATCGCGAGAAGATTTCTCTTCTTGGTTCACAAAGAGGAAAAGTAAAATTAAATTTTTGCAAACATGTAAATCATTTAAGCAAAAGGCATAAGGCTGCATAAAAAATTCACAAATTGCAAAGTGCAAACTGAAATTCCAAACAAGCTGCACATATGCCAAACAAATTACAAAGTTCAAACTGAACAAACAAGTTGCACAAGTTCAAAATGTCAACCAAGCTGTAACTGTCAAAGAAGCTTTCAATAAAGCTGCCTACAAGCTAGCAAAAGCAATGTAGAAAATCTGGGAGATAAGTACAAGATGCAGAGGAAAGCTAAAGTGGCAAGCAAGAAATATTGTCAAAATCTCTTCATCATTTTCCAGCCAGAACCTTTTCAGAAAAAGTACAGTTAAAGCAATAAAATATGCTTTTTCTGTGGAGAGAGAAAGAGAGAGAGAGAAGTAGAGGCTTACAGTTTTGCAGGCTTAGAAGATAGATAAATATAACAAGATATCCAATAGTTCAAGAGAGGACAGAAAAACCAGAAGAGATATCACAAAACTGTAAAACACCAAAGCCAAGCATAACACATCCTGCATCAAAGCCTCTCAAAAACTAACAAGTTCAAAAACTTCAAACCTTTGTTCAAAACATAAGCCTGCCTTCATAAAATATCCAAACAAAACTGGAAACTGAAGCAAGCCTGCACAAAGCACAAGTCCTGAAGCCTGCATAAACATAACCTGCATAAACTTCAATAAACCCAACTGTACCATACAAACCTGCCTCAAGCCTGTCAAAAACCATACAAATATTCAACCTGCCTTCAAGATCAAGTAAATAAACTCAAAGCAAATCCAAATACTCTCAGAACCATGTTCATCAAAGAGCCAACATAACCAAGCACATATCAAAAGCATCTCAGAATCAAAGTTTCATCTTAGAAAAAGCCAACAAAGCCAATATTCAAAAAGTCAGAAGCAAGAACATCTCAGAATTACTCATCATTGAAAACAAATCAAGCCAAAGAGAGATTTAAAGTTCATCAACATAGCCTAATCAGAACGACAACAAGGCAAGCAATCAGAAGAAGAAAAGAAGATGCCCTAGGGTTTTCAGAAGCATAGCATTCATCATAAAACAAAGCAAAGATACAAGTACCAGAACAAAGCTCTCCTCAGCGTCTCGCTCCCTCGCCCGACCGCCTAAGACGCCTCTTGTCCAAACTCTCTTTCTCCTTTCCAAAAAAGCAGAACCAAGGTATAAATTCCTCTTCCCTTTTTTTTTCTACACCTCACACAAACATAAATAACATAGAAGATCAGAATATGTAAAATCAATAACATGCACGAATTTTGAAACCCTAAAACATGAAGAAGAAAGTCGTTACCTTTTATCACCGCCTGGTAAAACTGTGGAGAGAGGAGAGTGGAGGTGGCGTCTGGAGGCTGAGGCGAGTGGAAGGCATCAGAAACCTTGATTGAGAGAGGACGGAGAGGACGATGAAGAAGAAAGGGAGCGGCGTCGTTCATGAGTAAACCCTATTCTGAACAAAACAATGAAACCCTAATAAAATTTTGTGAACCCGTTTGGGCCTGCCCCACGCACAAAACACCAAGCCCAATTGGAACTGGCGCATACACCCCCTTTCTTTCTATAACCTTGTTTGTTTTTCACTTGGGCCAAGAACATACCCCTAAGCCCATTTAATTTTCTTAACACTTTTTTTTATATAAATCAACACTTTTTTTATTACCATCATCTTATTTTCTTTTTTATATAACCTAACTCCTTTTGGTAAATAAAAATAATATATTAATTTTTTCACATTAAGTTTTATTAACAATATTTTTTTTTATTATTGCACTTAAAATATGTAAATATTAGATTTTATTAAGTTAATTAATTTTAAAACTTTTGTTTAATTAATCTTATACAAGTTTCTATAACATTAACAAAAAAACACAAAAAAAATAATGACATTACTTAATTTTCATTTTAATCATTTGTAAATAATCATATGCATGGCACAATGCTTTTGTTTATCTTTTATTCTTATACCTTGATTATATTTTTACATTGAGAATGCGACGATTCGATTTGGTTGTAAATAATATTTGGACACTACTATCCTGATAAGACTTATCCTCATTTGTAAACATTTGTACCCCCATCCCTGGATACTTATTTGTAATAGCTTAGACTTTAAATTCCCGCAATTTATCGCTTTCTATATATTGTATAGTAATTAGGGTTTGTATGCGAAGATTCAAAATTAACCGCTAGATAACCTAACACAAGATAAATGCATGAAAATCAATACACAATTCACACTTGCACCTTTAGGGTAACCTCGCTTGTTGCCTCGGAAAATGCAATCATGTCCCTCGAGTATGAGACACTCTAGCAAATGTCCCTTTGATAAACAAAGATCGTTAGTCCCTCTATGACCCTCGATGTTGCCTTCGATAAAACGATCTCGTCCCTTACAAAATTGCTAGAGCGTCTCACAAGTTGCCTTCAATGATTGTATACGATGACCCGCGCCCGTCCCGTTAACATCCTAACGCAAGATTGTTCACCAAATACAATGGTGAAACAACACTGTTAAAAGGGTTAAAACATGAGAAAGATCTTTGAGAAATTTAGAGTAGATAGCTCTTAGTTACTTGATCAAACTTGCAAAACACACTTGCCATTTTCAAACACACTTCACAAACACAATTTCCAAAACAACTTTCAAAACATTGAAACATCTTTTCAAAAAGACAAACACCCTTGTAAAACATTCGAGTAAAGAATTGTTACAATGGTTGCCTAGACAAGGCATCTTTTTCAAAACCTTTTTCAAAATCACACACAAAGCACCATTTCAAACAATTGAAAAGCAAAAGCAAGTGATCTAAGCAAGTAACTAAGAGCCCATGGATAACCATGGATAGAAAGGGTGCTAATACCTTCTCTTTCTATAATCTACTCCCCGAACCCAAGAAAACATCTCAAAGGTTTTTCCTGTGCTTTTTAACCTTTCCTTAGGATAAAATAAAAAGTCAGTGGCGACTCTTGCTCAACCGAAACATTTGCGAAAACAAACGCAAAACCTCAAGTCAGTTCTCCCACCGTATCACAGAACTGGCGACTCTGCTGGGGAGAATCCTAAAAGTGGGGTTACCTTAGGGTTTTAGATCACCTTTACATGCTTACTTTGATTGCTTTGATTGCTTTACTTTTTGGGTTCCTTGTTTGGGTTTGTTGTAAATCCTACACCCGGATTTGGGGGCACCTTTTAGGTAAATAGCAATAAACTGTGAGGGAACTGTGCAGGGTATACTGACACGGTTGAAGCAGTAGCTTTGTTAGTGTGACATATTTGTGAGTACCGGTAGCCCTTGAGTAGTCAAGGAGAATACGGGGCCGCTGAGCGATGTCACGAAGCACTAACGAACTCTTAGAACCTTACTTGACCATCTTGGCCTTTTTAGGGGTAATGAGATGATCGACTTTGGTGCAGTCCGAAGTTGGTAGATACTCGATACTACACTCATTGAGGATTGTTTTCTTGGAATATTTTGGTCGCCAGTTAAGTGGATAAACCAAAACAATGAACACAAAACAATCCAATGATATTGAGCTCCTTAGAACCCGGTTTCTATTTTAGGACAGGATGAGCCAACTAACTTTAAGAGGGTACTTACCTACAAACCCCACGCAAGCCTAAACCTAAGGACTTGTTTGCTTTGTGTGAATATGATTACCTGTATATACATTTACTTGCCTTTGCATACATGTACATAACATCATAACATCATGCCATAGCATTTTTCAATAACCATTTCAAGGATCTCGAGGGTCTTTTGATGCAGGGTCACGTTGAACCAGACATCTACCAAAGGGCAAGAGGGTTTTCCTCTAAACAAATGCCGTCAAAGATCAAGTGCAACAACTTGAATCAGGGGCTATGACCCACTCGACATGGTGAGCTTGATTCTCGTGGAAAGACATCCACCATTACAAGGTTCTCCAATCAAAGGTGTTGATCAAAGTTCAACCTCTAACATCTCGTGTTTACCCCAAGAGATCTTTGAAAACATTGCATACATATATCATACATATCATTGCATAACAAGTTTCTCCCATACAGGTCTCCTTATCTTCCTACTGTTTATTTTAGTAAGATGGATATGGAACAAACGGTGAAAGATCTCCAAGCTCAAAATGCTCAATTCCAACAAATGTTTCTGGCTATGGGTAAAGGGCAAGAGGATCTGAAAGCTCTCCTTCTCAAAGACAAGAAGAAGAAGTCCAAGAAGGCAGCGAGCATCCTGAAATTGAGAAGAAGACCTAAAACCCTAGACCTTTCGACTCCATCCAACATAGGGGATAGTATTGAAGAAGACCACAATCTAGAGATTGATAAAGTTGAAGCTGACTACTCCGAGGAACAATATCCTCTCGCTGATGACAAGTACAAACAGTTGGAGGATCTCCTCAATGCTATGGAGATTCAACAAATACCTGGCTTGGATTTAGGAGACATGGGTTTAGTTTCTGGATTGGTCATCCCGCCAAAGTTCAAGGTCCCTACCTTTGCCATGTACGATGGAGTCTCTTGCCCTAAGATGCACTTAAAATCTTATGGCTGCAAGATTCAACCATACACAACTGATCCAAAGCTTTGGATCCATTTCTTCCAAGAGAGCCTGGTAGGGGCTCAACTCGAGTGGTTCTATCAATTAGAGAGTTCCCGCATCCACACCTGGGAAGATTTAGCTGTTTCTTTTTACAAATAGTATCAATACAATGCTGATCTTGCACCAACTCGTGTGCAATTACAAAACATGACCATGGGATCCAACGAGAGCTTCAAAGGATACGCCCAAAAGTGGAGAGATCTGGCTGGTAGGGTGCAACCTCCTTTAACTTACAGGGAGCTGATTGACATCTTCATGGGAACTTTGACGGCCTTTCTTCAATCACTTAATTGGAAGCTCCTCAGTCGGTTTCACCGAGCTAATACTGACCGGAGAAAGTGTCGAAGCTGGCATCAAAAGTGGGAAGATTCAAGAAGCTACACCTTCTGACGCTCATAAAAATCCCTACAATGGGAAGAAAGAGTCCAATGATGTGTATGGTCAAAAGAGTCGTCATGACCAACACGTAGGAGCAATCTTGATCTCTAATCCTACGCCGGCTCAACAAAGACAGGGGCACCAGCGTAAGGAGGTAGCACCTAAAAGACAATTCACCAAGATCAACATGTCACTGGGTCAAGCGCTATAATGCATGTTGCAGGCAGAGCTGATTACATTGAAGGCTCCCCTCCGGAACCCAAATACTTCTGCTCCTACCTATCATCCCAATGAAAGGTGTGCATACCACTCTGACAGTCCGGGACATGACACAAACAACTGTTGGGCTCTGAAGAACAAGTTCCAAGACATGATTGATGCCAAGGAGGTCGAGTCTGACCCTCCGGAGACTCCAAACGTGATCATTGCTCCAATGCCAAATCATTGAGAATGTCTTTGTTTCATTTGAATTTTCAAGTTGTAATCTCTTTGTTATTCAAACAATTATCTATTAATGTCAAACTCTGTTTCATTAATGCATTGCATATGTTTGTCTTGAATTCATCCATTCGTTTTCACTATTCTTAAACTATGCTTTCTACTTTCTTTATGACATTTAACTCTTGCTAAAAAGCTACAAGCCTTTAGAGGGAGGATGACGAAACAATGCCATAATCTCATACAGTATGCTTTTTGAACAGACCTTGCTGATGATGTACAGACGTTTCTTTCAAATCCTAAACACTGGAGTTATAAGGAGGATAATCCCTAGTCAACCCCTTCGAGCCAAAGAAGTAGGAGTTTTCTTTTCTAAACAAATTAAAACCTTTGATTAAACCTGGGGCAGGGTAGTCTCTCAGTTAATCCAAAAAAGATGCGCATTGAAGTCGTAAACTCTCAGTTCGTAATACAACGAACGACATCAAAAAACATTCCTTTGGAATCAAAAGACAGTGATGGTTCTTTATCTCATAGGCAGTCAATATCTCAAAAGAAAAAAGCCCACTGAGCCAAAACCAAAAAAGGAGGCTTAAGAAAGCTGGGGTATCCCGCTGACTGTAATCTCGAAAACAGGAACAGTCAGGCAAAAGTTAGGGATAACAAATCAAAAGAACGAGGTCATTACAAATCCTCAACAACATGAAAAATGTTGCAAAAAAAAAGAGATGATGACTGCCTTCCAAAACTTAACTAATGTGAGCCATCGCCAAAAAGTCGTTCCAAACTCGAATAGAGTTCGACGCACAATTAACTGAGTTTAGGACTGAAGGACATCACGAAGAGCGGGTGGGTACAAATATACTTTGAGCCTTTATCCTTTGTTTCTTAAACCGTGAACCAAGCCATGTTACAACCCTTCAAAAGTCCTAATTAAAGCATGGGTTAGTTCGAAAGCATACTGTTACAAAAGGTATCCTGACTCCTGTAAGGCTTTGCCCTAAATCTTGTGTTGAATTTGTCTTATAAAAAGTTTACTTGCTAAAAATGAATTTTTTTCAAAACTTCGAGACAGACATAAACTTTGCATTACTTGAATATCACTGTTTGCATTTGGCTATTTGTTTGACAGCGGAGAAATTCACACAATGAATATCCGATGAACGAAAGCTCTCTCAGTGAGCAAAATCACTTCAAAAAGGATGACACTTCCATTGACAAATCTCCTATCAACAAGGGGGCATGACATGTCACTATCCAGCACACCTGGGGCAGTCCAGTCAAGGTTTCAAAAGATCTTTCAAAGTTCAGTTAACCTGGGGCAGTCCAGTTAAGATTTCAGCAAATCTTTCAAAGTTCAGTTAACCTGGGGCAGTCCAGTCAAGATTTCAACAAATCTCTCAATTACAGATTAACCTGGGGCAAGTCTCTGTCACCATCACTTGGGGCATTTAAACGTCAATCTCATCAAAGTGTTACGTGCAGTCCAAGTGACCTGGCAATATCCCAAGCATCTTATACTAGGGGCAAAGATCATCACCTTCTGAGTTTCCTTCTAGAGACAGTTCAGATGTGACCCAGATATGGCGACATTCTGATACTTATTCCAGTTTTCCTTCTAGAGACAGTTCAGATGTGACCCAGATATGGCAACATTCTGATACTTATTCCAGATTTCCTTCTAGAGACAGTTCAGATGTGACCCAGATATGGCGACATTCTGATACTTATTCCAGATTTCCTTCTAGAGACAGTTCAGATGTGACCCAGATATGGCGATATTCTGATACTTATTCCAGATTTCCTTCTAGAGACGGTTCAGATGTGACCCAGATATGGCAACATTCTGATACTTATTCTAGATTTCCTTCTAGAGACAGTTCAGATGTGACCCAGATATGGCGACATTCTGATACTTATTCCAGATTTCCTTCTAGAGACAGTTCAGATGTGACCCAGATATGGCGACATTCTGATACTTATTCCAGATTTCCTTCTAGAGACGGTTCAGATGTGACCCAGATATGGCGACATTCTGATACTTATTCCAGATTTCCTTCTAGAGATAGTTCAGATGTGACCCAGATATGGCGACATTCTGATACTTATTCCAGATTTCCTTCTAGAGACAGTTCAGATGTGACTCAGATATGGCGACATTCTGATACTTATTCCAGATTTCCTTCTAGAGACAGTTCAGATGTGACCCAGATATGGAGACATTCTGATACTTATTCCAGATTTCCTTCTAGAGACAGTTCAGATGTGACCCAGATATGGCGACATTCTGATACTTATTTCAGATTTCCTTCTAGAGACGGTTCAGATGTGACCCAGATATGGCGACATTCTGATACTTATTCCAGATTTCCTTCTAGAGACGGTTCAGATGTGACCCAGATATGGCGACATTCTGATACTTATTCCAGATTTCCTTCTAGAGACAGTTCAGATGTGACCCAGATATGGCGACATTCTGATACTTATTCCAGATTTCCTTCTAGAGACAGTTCAGATGTGACCCAGATATGGCGACATTCTGATACTTATTCTAGATTTCCTTCTAGAGACGGTTCAGATGTGACCCAGATATGGCGATATTCTGATACTTATTCCAGATTTCCTTCTAGAGACGGTTCAGATGTGACCCAGATATGGCGACATTCTGATACTTATTCCAGATTTCCTTCTAGAGACAGTTCAGATGTGACCCGGATATGGCGACATTCTGATACTTATTCCAGATTTCCTTCTAGAGACAGTTCAGATGTGACCCAGATATGGAGACATTCTGATACTTATTCCAGATTTCCTTCTAGAGACAGTTCAGATGTGACCCAGATACGGCGACATTATGATACTTATTCCAGATTTCCTTCTAGAGACGGTTCAGATGTGACCCAGATATGGCGACATTCTGATACTTATTCCAGATTTCCTTCCAGTTACAGTTTCAGATACACTCCAGACATGGAAGTCATGCTACTACTTATACAGATCTCAATCCCAGTTACAGTTTCAGATACACTCCAAACACGGAAGTCATGCTGCTACTTATACAGATCTCGACCCCAGTTACAGTTTCAGATACACTCCAGACACGGAAGTCATGCTGCTACTCATACAGATCTCAATTCCAAGATACAGTCTAGATATGCTCCAAACACGGTTGCCATTCTGTCACTCATTCAGAATTTATCCTCAACCCAGAGATGCTCCAAATGTAGATACCTTCCTGCTTCTCAAACATACAATTCAACTTCCTGATATTCCCGACAAAATGAAGATTCTCATTCTCAAAGTGGCGTATAACCCGAGTTCCTGATATTCCCCAAGTAGAATGAAGACTCTCATTCTCAGTTCCTCACAGAATATTCAGATATTCCCCAGTGAAGATCTCCTCAAAATAGGAATCCCCAGTAGATTGGCATACAACCCAAGCTCCTGATTCCCCAACATTGGTCCCAGGACTTCTCATTTTCAACGATCAAAGGATTTTCAATCCCCTGCAGCAGTCAAGGATTTACTTTCCCCGGAAGCAGTCAAAGAATCTATTATCTCCAGCCATCCAGGATTCATCGATCCTCAGCAAGACAGCTACTCAGCTTACATGCGCATTCATTACGTTCATAAATCATGAGCATTGACAAAACGCATATATTGCATCATACATTTCATGCAACATAACTTTGTGTTTCAGCTAATATTTTACCCTTTTCAGGATAAGATTAATAAGCTTCAACTTCAACTTCTGAAAACAGTTTACGGGTTCTCCAGATATGGATGTTAATCTATCGCTTGTTCAGACTCAACTTCTGATAACAGTTTACGGATTCTCCAAACACGGATGTTAATCTATCGCTTGTTCAGATTCAACTACTGAAAACAGTTTACGGGTGATTCCAAACATGGATGTCAATTCATTGCTTATTCAGATCCCCAGTTCAGAGATGTTCCAAACATGGATACCTTTCTGATACTCACCCACTCACCAACGACATACAGTTCAACAAACATTCTTGGATGGCATCTACAAGCCCATCTCCAACAAGATACAATCACCTTCAGATGGCATCTATAAGCCCATTCCCTCAAACTACACTTTGACGAGTGCAAATTTTTTGGGCACTCTAGTATCCAATCTCTTTTTACCTTCGAGTCGCGAACGGCAAACTTGCCAATCTAACTCTTCAGGTTCAAGAAGATTGAACAGGGGCAATTGTTGTACCCCAAAATTTTCCCTCCTCTTTTTCACAAAGAAATCACAGCTCTGGGCTTTCCCTGATTTTTCAGATTGGCTTAAGAATCAGTCAAACAGACTTTTCTCATCAGTCAGACAAAATTAGGGTTTTCATTGATTTTGAATCAGTCAAGCAGATTATTAGGGTTTCTTTTTATTTGTTTGAGTTTGGCTCAGGGTTTGATCAGGCAGACGTTTCTTTGACAATAAATCTAGAATTAGGGTTTGCACGCGCATTCTCAAAAGAATTGGAATCCACATCATTTCATTTGACTGTCACACTGCTTTGATGCTTGTTCAATATTTCAGTTTGTTTCTCAAAACCTGAACCCCTGGGATAGAAGCTGAGGCTTCTGATTGAAAGTTTGAAGTTTTAGTTTAATCAGTGAAGTGAAAGGCGTATGGACGTTTGTTCGTTTAGCTGTGCAATTGGTTAACTGACATGCCAGGTTTATTGTTGGTTAATGCGAGGTTGTGAGATTACAACGTTTATTAATTATTTATTTCATCTAAGTTAGAATAATTGGGATGTACTTCCAATTATTTTAATACAAGAAACTTAAATAATTAAACAGACAATGAAATAAAGAATTATCTGATAAAAGGACTTTTATTTATTTTTAATTATTGGTACAAGTGTTATTTGAATACAGTAAATTTATTTACAGTATTTATAATAATGTTTATTACAAATGATTAGAAATAAAATAAAACTATCCTAAGTTTCTTGAAGTCTTCATCTTTTACTGTTGCTTCCCTCTCCCCAACTGGTATTTACCTGCAAAGACGGAAAAAAAGAAGTCAGTACAGTTAAAAAAGGCATTCTCATACAGATAAATAAAAGTTCATCATTAAAGGTTGTTGGCCGGAATCAGTTTATTTTGGGCTTTCATCATATTTTGCTCGTCCTCTTTGCAAATCGCAAGAAGATTTCTCTTCTTGGTTCACAAAGAGGAAAAGTAAAATTAAATTTTTGCAAACATGTAAATCATTTAATCAAAAGGCATAAGGCTGCATAAAAAATTCACAAATTGCAAAGTGCAAACTGAAATGCCAAACAAGCTGCACATATGCCAAACAAATTACAAAGTTCAAACTGAACAAACAAGTTGCACAAGTTCAAAATGTCAACCAAGTTGTAACTGTCAAAGAAGCTTTCAATAAAGCTGCCTACAAGCTAGAAAAAGCAATGCAGAAAATCTGGGAGATAAGTACAAGATGCAGAGGAAAGCTAAAGTGGCAAGCAAGCAATATTGTCAAAATCTCTTCATCATTTTCCAGCAAGAACCTTTTCAGAAAAAGTACAGTTAAAGCAATAAAATATGCTTTTTCTGTGGAGAGAGAAAGAGAGAGAGAAGTAGAGGCTTACAGTTTTGTAGGCTTAGAAGATAGATAAATATAACAAGATATCTAATAGTTCAAGAGAGGACAGAAAAACCAGAAGAGATATCACAAAACTGTAAAACACCAAAGCCAAGCATAACACATCCTGCATCAAAGCCTCTCAAAAACTAACAAGTTCAAAAACTTCAAACCTTTGTTCAAAACATAAGCCTGCCTTCATAAAATATCCAAACAAAACTGGAAACCGAAGCAAGCCTGCACAAAGCACAAGCCCTGAAGCCTGCATAAACATAACCTGCATAAACTTCAATAAACCCAACTGTACCATACAAACCTGCCTCAAGCCTGTCAAAAACCATACAAACATTCAACCTGCCTTCAAGATCAAGTAACTAAACTCAAAGCAAATCCAAATACTCTCAGAACCATGTTCATCACAGAGCCAACATAACCAAACACATATCAAAAGCATCTCAGAATCAAAGTTTCATCTTAGAAAAAGCCAACAAAGCCAATATTCAAAAAGTCAGAAGCAAGAACATCTCAGAATTACTCATCATTGAAAACAAATCAAGCCAAAGAGAGATTTAAAGTTCATCAACATAGCCTAATTAGAACGACAACAAGGAAAGCAATCAGAAGAAGAAAAGAAGATGCCCTAGGGTTTTCAGAAGCATAGCATTCATCATAAAACAAAGCAAAGATACAAGTACCAGAACAAAGCTCTCCTCAGTGTCTCGCTCCCTCGCCCGGCCGCCTAAGACGCCTCCTGTCCAAACTCTCCTTCTCCTTTCCAAAAAAGCAGAACCAAGGTATAAATTCCTCTTCCCTTTTTTTTCTTCAACTCACACAAACATAAATAACATAGAAGATCAGAATATGTAAAATCAATAACATGCACGAATTTTGAAACTCTAAAACATGAAGAAGAAAGTCGTTACCTTTTATCACCGCCTGGTACAACTGTGGAGAGAGGAGAGTGGAGGTGGCGTCCGGCGGCTGAGGCGATTGGAAGGCATCAGAAACCGTGATTGAGAGAGGACGAAGAGGACGGTGAAGAAGAAAGGGAGTGGCGTCGTTCATGAGCAAACCCTATTCTGAACAAAACAATGAAACCCTAATAAAATTATGTGAACCCGTTTGGGCCTGCCCCACGCACAAAACACCAAGCCCAATTGGAACTGGCACATACACCCCCTTTCTTTCTATAACCTTGTTTGTTTTTCACTTGGGCCAAGAACATACCCCTAAGCCCATTTAATTTTCTTAACACTTTTTTTATATAAATCAACACTTTTTTTTATTACCATCATCTTATTTTCTTTTTTATATAACCTAACTCCTTTTGGTAAATAAAAATAATATATTAATTTTTTCACATTAAGTTTTATTAACAATACTTTTTTTTATTATTGCACTTAAAATATATAAATATTAGATTTTATTAAGTTAATTAATTTTAAAACTTTTGTTTAATTAATCTTATGCAAGTTTCTATAACATTAACAAAAAAACACAAAAAATAATGACATTACTTAATTTTCATTTTAATCATTTGTAAATAATCATATGCATGGCACAATACTTTTGTTTATCTTTTATTCTTATACCTTGATTATATTTTTACATTGAGAATGCGACGATTCGATTTAGTTGTAAATAATATTTGGACAATACTATCCTGATAAGACTCATCCCCATTTGTAAACATTTGTACCCCCATCCCCGGATACTTATTTGTAATAGCTTAGACTTTAAATTCCCGCAATTTATCGCTTTCTATATACTGTATAGTAATTAGGGTTTGTATGCGAAGATTCAAAATTAACCGCTAGATAACCTAATACAAGATAAATGCATGAAAATCAATACACAATTCACACTTGCACCTCTAGGGTAACCTCGCTTGTTGCCTCGGAAAATGCAATCATGTCCCTCGAGTATGAGACACTCTAGCAAATGTCCCTTCGATAAACAAAGATCGTTAGTCCCTCGATGACCCTCGATGTTGCCTTTGATAAAACGATCTCGTCCCTTACAAAATTGCTAGAGCGTCTCACAAGTTGCCTTCAATGATTGTATACGATGACCCGCGCCCGTCCCGTTAACATCCTAACGCAAGGTTGTTCACCAAATACAATGGTGAAACAACACTGTTAAAAGGGTTAAAACATGAGAAAGATCTTTGAGAAATTTAGAGTAGATAGCTCTTAGTTACTTGATCAAACTTGCAAAACACACTTGCCATTTTCAAACACACTTCACAAACACAATTTCTAAAACAACTTTCAAAACATTGAAACATCTTTTCAAAAATACAAACACCCTTGTAAAACATTCGAGTAAAGAATTGTTACAATGGTTTCCTAGAAAGGGCATCTTTTTCAAAACCTTTTTCAAAGTCACACACAAAGCACCATTTCAAACAATTGAAAAGCAAAAGCAAGTAATCTAAGCAAGTAACTAAGAGCCCATGGATAACCATGGATAGAAAGGGTGCTAATACCTTCCCTTTCTATAATCTACTCCCTGAACCCAAGAAAACATCTCAAAGGTTTTTCCTGTGCTTTTTAATCTTTCCTTAGGATAAAATAAAAAGTCGGTGGAGACTCTTGCTCAACCGAAACATTTGCGAAAACAAACGCAAAACCTCAAGTCAGTTCTCCCACCGTATCACACACGGCCATAATTCCAACGCCATTGAAGAGGATGTGTTTGTTACTTCAGTTGATGAACTTGTGACCCCACTCCTAACTATCAAAAAGAACTTATTGAATGCCAGTGTTTTCCCAGACTGTGATGAAAGCTGTCATTTCTGTTTGTCCTCACCAACCAGTTGTCCTTTGTTGAAAGCAGGCGTTCAATGCCTAATAGATAACAAGGAAATTTTGTTCGAGAAGACTCTTATTCCAACTGTTTATTATAATGATGTTTCCATCGTAACCATTTCCAACAATTCTTCCAGGGTCTCCACCAAAAGACCCGTTAGAATTACATCAGTTCCAAAAGTAGCTCCTTTGATAATTACAGTGCCTGGACCAATCCCGTATTCGTCAGACAAGACTGTACCATGGAATTATGGAGGGGGTGTCTACTACCACGGTATCAAGCAAGATTGGCCAGCTGTCGAAGATTCAAGTTCTGAGAAGGTTGACTCCAATATCAGTAATATTGCATGGACTAGCAAGATTACCCGAAGCGGAAGGATATTCTCTCCAGAAATTTCTCCCCCAAAGGTTGTTTCTGGACCCGTAATCATTCCTGTTGTTGTTTCTCCTCCAAAGGCTATTCGCGGTCCTACAATCATCTCTACGAATACTCCAACTGACAAAGCTGATACAACCCCTATTATCACTCCTACTGACATTCCTGCTGTCGAGTCAACTGAGACTCGAGGTAAAAGTATTTTGATTGAGCCTGTCCAGACGAAGACACAATCATTGGCTATCCCTGAGACCTCCTGAAAAGAGATGGAGGAAATTCTAAAGATCATGAAAAGAAGCGACTACAACGTAGTTGAGCAACTGGGGCAAACTCCATAAAAAATTTCCATATTGGCTTTATTACTATGTTTCGAGGCTCATGCAAAAGCCTTGGTAAAGTTCCTGAAAACTGCCCATGTACCCCAAGAAACATCTGCCGATCAGTTCCAAGACTGCATAGCCAGCTTGACTGCAGATAATGGTTTAGGTTTGTCGGATGTTGATTTAACGCCAAGAGGGAGGAAGCATAATGAGGCATTACATGTCTCAGTGGAATGCAGGGGAACGACTTTGGCTCGTGTCTTGGTTGACACTGGTTCGTCTCTGAATGTGTTGCCTAAAAAGGCTCTTGATATGCTTGACTGTGAGGGATTGACATTGAAACCGAGAAACATAGTAGTGAGAGTCTTTGAAGGCTCAAAAAGGATGGTGCATGGGGAAGTGGATATCCCCATAAAGGTTGGAACCCAAACATTTGATTCAACTTTTTATGTAATTGATATTCGCCCTTCATATTCCTACTTGCTAGGCCGACCATGGATTCACAATGTCGGTGCTGTTACTTCTACGTTGCACCAAATACTGAAATATCCGATTCAAGGGAAGATCATCACCGTTCATGGAGAAGAAGAGTATATGGTCAGCCATCTAAATTCCTTCAGATATGTGGAACTAGATGGTGAATTTATCGAAACTCCATTCCAGCACTTTGAAAAAGTCCCGCAAGATGTGGCAGTAACCAAGGTTGTGTCTCAAGTTCCAAAGATCATAAGGCCTCCACTCAAGATGTCATATTTGAAGGATGCCAAGATAGTGATAGAAGAAGGTGGGTGCACTATTTGGGGACAAATCCCATATATCACATACAAATCTGACAAATTTGGTCTGGGTTTCACTTCAGGTGTCCAGAAAGTTGTATGTCACGCTCGTGCCGGAGGACCACCCTTGATGATCAGCAACCGCGAAGTCAATGCAATAGAGGATGATGAAGACAGCTACAACCTAGAGGATTGGATTTTCCCAACTGTCAGTGAAGGGCTCAGCAACTGGGAGGCTAGAGATTTCGTCCCGATCACTTTTATCCCACAGTAATTTGTCTTTACATTTTGTTGGATCTGTAATATTAAAACAATTCAGACTCTTAAAACCTTGTGTCTTACCCGAGGCACAATGGTCCATTTGCAACGGTTATTATCGCATTTCCATATGACATCAATGAATCATGGACGTTTTTGCATACAAACTTTTTGCTCATTGTTTTTATTTTTTACATTTTCATTTCTTTCAAAGATAGTTATACTCTTGCACACACTCACACTCACATTGCAGGTCTACATCCATTCGGGATCCCATGGGTAACGGTTCTTCTATGGCCTTTTGTGACTCTGAAAATCTAATCTACCAAGCCGAAGACGAAGGTGAGGAAGACTGTGAAGTACTAGAGGAACTTGCCAGGTTACTGCAACAAGAAGAGAGGAGCATTCAGCCCCACGAGGAACCAGTGGACACAATCAACCTAGGTACCGAAGAAGACAAAAGAGAGGTCAAGGTGGGTGCCAATCTGGAACCTAGTGTCAAACAGCGTCTGATTCAGTTGTTACACGAGTATGTTGAGGTTTTTGCCTGGTCGTATGAAGACAAGCCAGGACTTGATGCAGATATCATGGTACATCGTCTACCAACAAAAGAGGACTGCCCATCAGTAAAACAAAAGGTCTGTCGAATGCGACCAGATATGTCAGAGAAGACTAAAGCAGAAGTCATGAAACAATTCAACGCTGGATTCTTGGTCATCACCACTTATCCGCAATGGGTTGCTAATGTTGTTCCCATGCCTAAAAAAGACGGCAAAGTACGAATGTGCATGGACTACAGAGAGATGAATAGGGAAAGCCCTAAGGATGATTTACCACTTCCCCACATTGATGTTTTAGTTGACAATACGACACAGCACAAAGTGTTTTCCTTCATGGACGGTTTCTCAGGCTACAACCAAATCAAAATGGCACCTGAGGACATGGAGAAGACAACCTTTGTCACACAATGGGGCACATTCTGCTACAAGGTTATGCCATTCGGACTGAAGAATGATGGGGCAACCTATCAGCGTGCCATGGTAGCTCTATTTCACGACATGATACATCACGAAATAGAAGTTTATGTAGACGACATGATAGCTAGATCTCAAACAAAGGAAGAGCATCTTGATCATTTACAGAAACTGTTTGAGAGACTAAAGAAATACAAGCTGAGGTTGAACCCAAATAAATGCACGTTTGGGGTGAGGTCTGGTAAACTCCTTGGCTTTGTCGTCAGTAATAAAGGTATTGAAGTAGATCATGCCAAGGTGAAATCGATACAAGAGATGCATATTCCTCATAGTGAAAAGGAAGTCAGAGGATTCTTGGGACGTTTAAACTACATTTCCAGATTCATTTCTCACCTGACAGCTACTTGTGAACCAATCTTCAAGTTACTGAAGAAAGATCAAGTAGTCAAATGGAATGATGAATGCCAAACTGCTTTCGACAAGATCAAAGAGTATCTGCAAGAGCCTCCTATTTTAATGACACCAGTCGAGGGAAGACCATTGATCATGTATCTGACCATTTTGGAAAATTCAATGGGGTGTGTGCTGGGGCAGCATGACGAGTTTGGCCGAAAAGAGCACGCTATTTATTACCTGAGCAAAAAATTTACCGACTGTGAAACAAGATATTAAATGCTCGAGAAAACTTGTTGCACTCTGGCATGGGCTGCTCGCCGGCTAAGATAGTATATGCTGACCCATACTACCTTATTGATATCTAAAATGGATCTAATAAAATACATCTTCGAGAAACCTGTTCTCTCTGGGAGAATAGCGAGAAGGCAGATGATCCTGACAGAATATGACATACAGTACACTACCCAGAAAGCAATAAAGGATAGTGTACTAGTTGATCACCTTGCTCACCAAGTTGTGGAAGACTACCAGTCCATGAAGTTCGAATTCCCAGATGAAGACATCATGATGGTAAACAACTGTGAAGAATTCAGGCCATATGACAAACCTGAACAAGGATCTCAATGGATCCTGGTTTTTGGTAGGGCATCCAACGCACTCGGCAATGGTATTGGTGTTGTACTCATATATCCTGAAGGTTGTCATACTACCTTTACAGAAAGACTCTACTTCAATTGTACAAACAGCATTACAGAATATGAAGCGTGCATCTTTGGTCTCAAAGCTGCCATAGATTTGGGGATCAAATCCTTGAATGTATTTGGAGATTCAGCTTTGGTCATTAGCCAGATCAAAGGGGAATGGGACACCAAACACCCTAACCTTATCCCTTACAAAGAACATGTTTTGACATTGCTCCCACATTTTGAGAAGATTACCTTTGAGCATTTCCCGCGAGAAGAAAATCAGCTAGCAGACGCACTAGCGACAATGTCATCTATGTTTAAACTTGAATGGGATAACGAGGCTCCCCAGATCACCATTGAACGAAGGGATGAACCAGCTCACTTTCATGAGATTAATACTGAATAAGTAGTGGAATAGCCTTGGTTGCACGAGGTCAAGAGGTATATCGAGGTTCAAGAATATCCTGAAGGAGCTTCAGTCAATGATAAGAAGTTCTTAAGGATCATCAAGAATGTTGTAGCCTGGTTCATTAAACAGAATCTCATATGTCGGTATAGTATCCCGGAGAGGATCATCATAGACAATGGTACAAATCTTAACAATACTATGATCACCTCCCTGTGCGAGCCATTCAAGATCCGGCATCACAATTCTTCCCCTTATGGGCCAAATATGAATGGTGTTGTCGAAGCTGCAAATAAGAATATTAAGAAGATCATACAGAAAATGGCAGTCACGTACAAAGACTGGCATGAGATGCTACCATTCTCTCTCCACGGGTATCGTACCACAGCACGCACATCAACCGGGGCAACACCCTACTCTCTGGTATATGGCATGGAGGTTGTCTTGCCTATTGAGGTCCAAATCCCCTCTCTGAGAATTATGAAGGATGCAGAGCTGAATGAAGAAGATTGGATCCAAACTCGACTTGATCAACTGAACTTGATTGATGATAAAAGGCTCACTGCTGTCTGCATTGGTCAAATGTATCAAAAACGAATGATTAAGGCTTTTAACAAAAAGGTCAGACGCCAAGTGTATTAAGTCGGGGATTTGGTGATCAAACATATCATACTACTGCAAGGTGACCCTAGGGGAAAATGGACTCCTACATATGAAGGACCATTTTTAGTCAAAAGCATATTCTCTGGTGGAGCAATGATCTTGACCACCATGGATGGTGATGACCTGCCGCATCCTGTGAACGCAGACATAGTCAAAAGATACTACGCATAAGAGACCCGCTAGGTTGACACACCTAGGAAAAACAAGGGCATTCCGGTGAACCAAAAAGGTTTGGGAAAAAATTAGGGATAAAATAAAAAAATATGTACACCCGGCAAGCTGAAAACCCGAAAGGGCGACTTGGGCAAAAAAGGGTATCCCGGTGGACTGAAAACCCGAAAGGGCGGTCTAGGAAAAAGTTAAGGAATTAAAGAGTATGACTATGTCCTGTTGGATCACCTTACGGACAACCTGACAAACTCAGGGGTTCTGGTCAATCCAATCAGCTTCGGACAAGGCAACAAACAGACAAGATGCTCAGAGACACGAAGGCTATAGCAGAATGGGAACCCCATGGGATTATTGCACATAGCTATCTTTTCTTTGTATCAAAATTTTCATTTTTTATGACATCATTCTCTTACTAGAATGTTTGTCTCATTGTACAAAATACTTACTCAAAGTTAATACAAAGATATCCCTTTGAACGTGCAAAACTACCTGTTTTTCCTTACTCTTGTGTTTTGTTTACAAAAACGTCAAATAATTTGTTTTTAAACATGTGCTTTCGAACATAATTATTGTTTACAAATAAATAAAATAGAAAGACAATCACTGATGGCATTAAGAGATAGGGAAATCTCTCTAAGATATTTCCTTAAACCCCACAGTGTGCAGTTTTATCCCCAGCAGAATAAAGCTTCCAGTTATCAATCCCCAGTAGAAGTCATCCAATTTCTCAGGATTTCCCGACAGGATTTTACAAGTGGTACACGGCGTTTCCCTTATAACAGTGTTTATTTCTCTAAGCGGAAATTCATCAACACTTCGACTTCATAACATGAAGACTTACGCTCCATATCCTCAGCAGCAGTCAGGGATTTATCTTCCCCAAATCCAACAAGCAGTGCAGCAAATTAGCTCACATACGCATACATCGCATCCATATATCATAAACATTGATAACACGAATGCATTATACCATGCATTTCATACAACATGACTTTGCATTTTAGCTAACATTTTACCCTTTTCAGGATAAGGTTAACAGCTACCATTAACAATGTTTAAAGTTTTCAGATACAGTTCAGATACGCTCCAGACACGGATGCCATTCTGATACTCATTTAGAGTCAACTTTCAGATACAGTTCAGATACGCTCCAGACACGGATGCCATTCTGATACTCATTCAGAGTCAGCTTTTAGATACAGTTCAGATATGCTCCAGACGCGGACACCACTCTGATACTCATTCAGATTCAACTTTCAGATACAGTTCAGATACGCTCCAGACATGGATTATATTCTGATACTCATTCAGTTTCAACTTTTAGATATAGTTCAGATACGCTCCAGACACGGACGTCATTCTTATTACTCATTCAATTTCAGCTCACAATTCAGCAATCATTTTTGGATGGCATCTACAATCCCATATCCAACAACTTTATATCATCTCTCCAAATGGCATCTTTAAGCCCATTCCCTCAACCATCACATCACCGAGTGCAAATTTTTGGGCACTCTAGTGTCCAATCATCTTCCACCTTCGAGTCACGAATGGAAAAACTTGCCAATCTAACTACTCGGACTTAAGAAGATTGAACAGAGGCAGCTGTTATACCCCAAAATTTTCCCTCTCACTTATCAAGAATTTGCTCACAAGATCTCCTTGATCCAAGACTGCACTAGGGTTTGATCAGCTCAAGACACCTCCTTAAACACTAATGACCAAAATTAAGGTTTGAGATTGCACAAGGATATTTGAACTTACAATACCCCATATGATTTTCATGGATCATTATGGACCCCCCAAGATTACTCATTTCAAGTTTCAAGCCTTGGATCACATTTTGCCCAGTCAATTGAGCAGTTGACCTAAAAATCAGTTGTATTGGGGAAAAGGTCAACTATGGCCAATTTACAGTCAAACTTCATAATTTTTTATCCGCATCAACATTTTAAACCCATATGTATCATTTGATCAAGTTTGGACCATAATTCCCTAAGAAATTTGATCAAATCTCCAAAAGGGCAAAATGGTCAAAATTAGGGTTTTGACTGAGAAAGGGCAATTTCTGATTTTTGACCTAGCAAATAATCAATTTGTTTAAGGCATGATCTCAAGAGTCCAATTGAATCATTTTGAATTAATAACATGGCCCAAAACATTACTCAAGTTCAAAGGATTGACAGATGAATTTTCAGTCAATTGATCAAAAGTCAATTGTATACTGAAAAGTCAAACTTTGACTTTTTGGTCAAATTCAAATGCCAAAGATCATAATTCATCAAAACATGTCAAAATATGAAACTTATTCATCAAGAAATCAAAAAGTCAAGATTTCATTTTGAAAAGTCAAATTTTCTAAACTTAGAAATATTTCTAAGTGTTGAAAATTTCTTTTTTTTTTTCATAACTTTGAGCAAATTTTTCACCATGATGCAAAGTGATTCAAGAGAAACTTCCAACATGAAAGTTGTAGATATCCATTAAATCTAAAACTTATTCCAAAAGTTCTTGGATCTCAAGTTATAATTTTAAGAACATGTGGTCATGAAACAAAACACTTAGTGAAATTTTGCCCTAATTTAGTCAGGATTTTGACCAAACTTCATGGCACTTTTTTATATAGTTCCAAGGGGAATTTTCAAAAGTAATTCAAAGATGGGTTGTAGAGCATATTTCAAGATTTCCAAAATGTCCAAGAACTCCTTGAGATCATTCTTTATTATGGAGAATCGAAGAGATGAAGTTAGGGTTTTATCACTTTAATTACAAGTCATTTTAGTGATGAACAAAATTCAAATTCAAAGTTGTGCTGCATTAACTCTACTTTGCAGGCCTCAAACTTGTTAGGCACTCCATAATTAATGGTTTACACAGATGTTAGAGGTCTCACTTCAAGCATTCAATGCATGGACATGCTTTATATCCATTTTTGGAAGAAAGATTACATTGCCATTTTGATAAAGTGACTTTTTGTACAAAACTTGTTCTTGAGCCTTGCACTTGTTCTCTCCTAATCAAAAAAGTCCTATAACTCATGAGAAATGTTTCAAACACTTAAAATCACCCATCCCATGCTTGTACCTCTTCTTGAAACTTGTTTCCCTCTTTTCTTTAAAATCAAGTAACCTAGCCAAAAGCTAGAAACTTGTACTTCTGATTGTCCAAAGCTCTCAAACAATTTTGTTTATACATACACAAACCATTTGAAACAAACACACGAATGCTGGACCACTGAAAAGAGCTAGAACTCATAATCACACTTCATACTTCCATTTTCACACAAACTGACCAAAAACTTGAAACTCATAATCTACTCGTGCGTTTCTTGGCCTTTTGGTTTCTAAAGCTTCTAAACATCATATAGAGTTGATCCTACACCCGGTTATAGAACTGTAACACCATTAACACCATCCTCCATTTCCAAAAATAGAGTTCTGCACATTGACTTCTCCAGACCATTTCAGCCATCCATTGCTCAAGCTAATCATTGCATTAGCTTCCTGGGACCTCAAGGAAGCTAACCTGATCATCACCATCACTTGAAACAAGCTTAAACTCAAAACACGGTTTCCATTTTTGAGGTAAGGTTTCTTAACTTTGAACTCTTCATACAGGCATCATCAATGATTTATTTGTGAACAAAACATGTAGATATCATTTCTTTAAAGCTAACCATGTCCATAGTTTCCATTAATTTTGCTTGAGCTTAGAGAATTTTGAAACTGAAATTTCTGAGATTTTTAGGGTTCAGATTAGGGCCATTAAATTAATGCTTATCTTTCATCTATAGTTTTAATGCTTTACATTTCTGAAACCGTGAGAAAATTTGCTACAAGTTTCATGTTTACAACTTTCATTTTTGATGAGAAATGAGCAAGTTACTGTTGGTCTGGCTGGAGGTTGAAGATGAAGTCATCAGGGCGTGTTTTACCTTGTATATTTATTGTTTTGCTTATGTTAACGGATGTATAGCCACCCCAGTGGTAGAAGCGCGCGCCTGTAACCTTTGGGACCTGGGTTCGAGCCCTAGTGGCACCCTTTTGCGTTTTTTTACATGTTTTGCATTCCTGACTTTTTTGTAAGCGCCTGGACCTTATTGGGCTTGTATTGTTTTTTTTTGCTTACTAACCCCCTTGCAAGATGCTTGCACCCCTGGCCCAATTTATTTTATTTTCTTATTTTTATTTTATTTATTTTCTTAATTATTTTTTACTAATATTAAAAATCATAAAAAATACAAAAAAAAATAGATTTTCATTTTAACTTAGTTTATTTTATCTTTTCTCACAAAAAATATTTTTTATTAACTATACTTTATTTATTTTTACTAATTTATCTTGTAAATTTAATTAATACTATGTTTTTATTTATTTTCTTTCACACCATTTAAAATATATTATTTTAATATTAAAGGCCAAAAATATTTTATAATGCTATAAATATTTTTAAGACAAAAAAATACCAAAAATACATTTCTTAAACTTATTTTCTCTTGATCAATTAATAGAACTAGGGTTTTTTTAAAATCTTTTCTTAAAATTTAAGTTTAATTAATTATTTTCTTTAATTAATTAGGTTAAGACAATTTCCCTTTTTCTCATGAAAATCAAACAAAGATCCATTTTACTTACATTTTGCATTTTTGTATATTTATTCATTTTGTACTTTGTATTTATTTAATTCCTTGTACATTGATACTAATTCAATATGGATGTAATAGACTAACTAGGTTTACATTCTTGCAATCCTCATTCAATTTGTACACCCCCCTCCCACAAATATTGTAATAGCATAGTAACTTTAAATTCCGCAATTTATCGCTTTTATACATAATATGCTAGTAATTAGGGTTTGTATGGAAAGACTAAAACCAATAGTTAGAGAACCTTAATTCAAGACAAAAACAATCATGAAAACAATACACTTGCACACAAGCACCCTTAGGGTTATTCCACTTGGTTTCCTTATATAAAATGGCCATATTACGCATGTAAGGTATCTTAGCAAAAACAAGCAAATATAAGATCATAGTCCCTCGATGACGCTATCTAAGTTGCCTTTCAAATGATCTTAGCCCATAAAAAAGAATGTTAAGATACCTTGCAACATTGCTAATCATGGTTATACGATGACCCACGCCCGTCCCGTTTACATCCAAAGATAAGGTTAATTACCAAATCAATGGTAAGATAACAATGTCAAAGAAAAAGAAAAATGAACAAGAAAGACTTTTGAGTAAGTAGAATGCTCCTAACTACTTGCTCAATTTCAAACAAACATCCTTGCTATTTTTAAAACAAACACTTACACTTTCAAACATCTTACAAACTTGAAAACATTTTCAAAAACATCAAACATCTTTGTATACATTCTTATGAACAAGAATCATTATAAAGATTGCCTAAACAATGGCCTCTTTACAAAATACTTTCAAAAACCACACAAATCACAATTTCAAACAAAAAGCAAGTGATCTAGAAAGTAACTAAGAGCCCATGGAAAACCATGGATGAAAAGGATATTAATACCTTCCCCTTTCATAATCTACCCCCCGAACTCAAGAAATAATCTCAAAGGTCTTTCCTGTGCTTTTTCACCTTTCCTTTTGGATAAAAGAAAAGTCGGTGGTGCCTCTTGCTAACCGCAACATTTGCGATCAAACGCAAAACCCTTAAGTTAGTTCTCCCACCGTATCACATAAAGGATAAAGGCTCAAAATTTATTTGTACCCAACCATCCTTCGTGATGTTCTTCATCCCTAAACTCGGTTAATTGTGCGTTTAGATCCCAATTGAGTCTGGAATCTTTGCTCTGATACTTGGTGATGATTCAGAAGTTGAATGTTTGTTTGAGAAGGCAGTCATTTTTGTACCCTTTTCTTTTTGTTGAGGATTTGTAGGACCTATTTTTTTGATTTTGTCATCCCTACTTTTTCCTGAATTGTTTCTTTTATGTTTACAGTGAGCGGGATGTCCCAGTTTTTCTTAAGTCCCCTTCATAGGTTTTGACATAACGGGCTTTTATTTTGATAGATAATGATTGTCTGTCTTAATGATTATATGGAACCATCACTATCTTTTGGAGAGCATCTTCTACAATATTTGTCGTGTATGGAGGTAGAGCTTGCGGCTGAATACACTTCTGAATTAACTGAGAAAGCTACCCTGTCCCAGGTTATGATTAAGGGTTTTAATTTGTGTGAAAAGAAAAGTTCTTACTTCTTTGGCTCAAAGGGGTTGACTAGGGATTATCTTCCTTATAACTCCACTGTTTAGGATTTGAAACAATGCATGTACATCATCCGCGGGGTCTGTTCAAAATCATATTGTAGAGATTATAGTATCGTTTTCGTCATCCTCCATCCAAAGGCTAGAGCTTTTTAATCAGGATTTTGGATATCATAAAAAGGAAGTAAAAACATAGTTTGAATATAATGAATACGAATGAAATAATTCAAGACAAACATATGCAATGTATTAATGTGAATAACTAAAGTTTGGCATAAAGGTAAATGTTTTAAGCAACAAAGGAATTACAACTGATAATTCAAATGCAAAAAGTGCACTCAATTTTGGCCATGATTTGGCATGGGAGCAGCGATCACACTGGGGTCTTAGGAGTGTCAAATTAGATCTCCTTGTTGTCGATCAAATCCTGAATCTTTTTCTTCAAAGTACAACAGCTATCAATGCCGTGCCCAGGGCTATCAGAATGGTAAGCACATTTTACATTAGGATTGTACTTAGGAGAAGAGGTATCAGGTTTTTGAGGAGGATCCTTTAGTGTAATCAACTCCATTTTTAGCAATTGTTGTAATGCTTGAGACAAAGACATATTAATATCAGTGTAATTCCTCTCTTGATACTTTATCATGCGCCTATTTCCCCGTTGATGTTGAACGGGTGTAGGATTAGACATTAACACTGCTCCCACGGACTGAGGGTGGTTATTTGTATTATGGCGCCTTTGACCATAGATAACATCAGTTTCTTTTTTACCACCAAATGGCTTCCTCTCATCATTAGAGGATGTAGCCATTGGAATCTTCCCACTCTTGATACTGCTTTCAATCCTCTCCCCAGTCAGAACCATCTCTGTAAAACTGAAAGAGGAACTTCCAATCAGCAAATTGAAGAACGGACCTGTCAGAGTGCCCATGAACATGTCTACCATTTCCCGGTCATTCAGAGGAGGTTGTACCCTGCCGTCTAGATCCCTCCATTTCTGCGCATATTCCTTGAACCCTTCTCTTGAGCCCATGGACATATTCTGCAATTGCACTCGAGTTGGTGCCAAGTCAGCATTGTATTGGTACTGCTTGTAGAAAGCAGCAGCCAAGTCTTCCCAGGTATAGATGTTGGTTCCTTCTAGCTGATAAAACCAATCCAGTTGAGTGCCAACCAAACTTTCTTGGAAGAAATGGACCCATAACTTCCATTTAGCAGTGTGGGGCTGGATCTTTCTGACAAATGACCTCAAGTGAAGCTTGGGACAGGAAACACCATCATATTTTGCAAAGATAAGGACCTTAAAATTAGGTGGGATGACCACCCCTAGAACCAACCTTAAAGCTTCAAAATCCAGACTGAGTACTCTCTGAATTTCTATTGCATTAAGGCGATCCTCCAACTGCTTGTATTTGTCATCAGCAGGAGGATACTGCTCTTCAGTATAGTCGGCTTTATCTTCCTCAGACGCTGGATTGTTGTCTCCTTCCTCTTGATTATCCCCTCCCTTTGATGGGGTTGCGAAATGTAGAGCTCGGTTAGCTGGTCTTTTTCTTCCCACACTCAAAACACAAACTAGTTTCTTTGCCTTTTTCTTATGGTCTTTAAGAACAAGAGCCTTCAGATCTTCTTGTCCCTTAGCCAGATTCAGGAACATTTCTTGGAATTAAGCATTATGTTCCTGAAGTTCCTTAAATGTTTGTTCAAGAGCCATTTCTTTTTGCTGAAATAAACAGCAAAAAGATAAGAAACCTTCCTGGGGAATACCTGTTATGCAATGACATGTATGATATGAAAATGTTTTCAAGGATCTCGTGGGTTAAACAAGAAAATGTCAGAAGTTGAATTTTGCAGCTTTGATTGAAGAACTTGGCATCGTTGAAAGTCCTTCTACGAGAGTCAAGCTCACCATATCGAGTGGGTCATAGCCCCTGACTCAAGACATCATGCTTTGGTCTTTTGAAGGCATTGGTTAGAGGAAAATAAATCCCCTTGCCCCTTGTTAGACGTTTGCTTTATCATAATCTGCATCAAAGGCCCTTGAAATCCTTGAAATGGTCAAGGAAATGATATAGTATGATGTTATGACGTATATGTTATACATCAAGCAAAATGTAGGGTGATGAGGACAAGTATATCTTGCAAGGAAACCATTTTATTGGATAATGCCTGTAAACAAATCCTACAAGGAAATCATATTGTTAGATAATCAAACCCTGCAAGTAATTCAAGTTGAAAGCGAACAAGTCACACAAGCATCCTTAGGTTTAGCCTTGCATGGGGTTTGTAGGTAAGTACCCTCTTGAAGTTTAGTTGGCTCAACTTGTCCTAGTAATAGTAACCGGGTTCTAAGGGATCTCAATATCACTGATTTTTCCCACAAGTTTCGTTCCAATCGGTAACTGACTTGCTATCAAACAAAACTCAGGAGTCAAACCTTAATGAGTGTAGCATCGAGTATCAACCAATCCCCAGCTTTACACTGAGGCCGGCTATCTCACTACTTCCTAATGGCCAAGTTTGTTCAACTAAAGTTCTAAGGTCTGTTAGTGCTTCATGACACCACGCGGTGGCCCCGTATTCTCCTCGATTCAACATAAGGGATACCGGTACCAACCAAAATGTCACACTAACATAGCTATCGCTTTGACCGTGTCAGTATACCCCGCACAGTTTCCACGATATATTTCTACTTACCAAAAGGATGCCCTAGATCTGGGTGTAGGATCTATAGAAACAATCCAAACAATCCCAAAAGGTAAAGAAAACAAAGCACACAAAAGCAGATAAATAATGAACTAACTCTTAGGTAACCCCACTTTTTATTATCCTCAACAGAGTCTCCAGTTCTGTGATATGGTGGCATAACCGACTGTTATATACTGGCTTTGCGTTTGTGTTTGCAAATATTGCGGTAAGCAAGAGTCTCCATCGACTTTTCTTTTATCCAAATTAAGGAAAGGGTGAAAAGAACAGAAAAAGACCTTTTCGAGATTTTCTGAGTAAGGGGGTAGATTATGGAAAGGGAAGGTGTTAGCACTCTTTCAATCCGTATTTATTTACGGGCTCTTAGAGGTTTACTCATTTTGAAAGTACTTTGTGCTTTGTGTGTTTAAAAGTGTTTGGAAAATGCCTTAGTGCGGCGATTTGCTTTGTGTTTAACTCTTGTATCAGTCCTCAAGAGTGTTAACAAACAAATGTTTTGAAAATTGTTTTGAAAAGTGGTATTTGTGTAAGTGTAAAAAATGTTTTTGAGCAAACTGCTAACAGCTATCTACTTCGTACTCGATCCTAAGGAAAAGAAATCTTTTTATTTTGTTTTTATTTTAAGAAAATATAACCTAAGTCTATTTAGTTTTTAATTTCAAGAAATAGGTTAAAATAATTTATTTATTTATTTATAAATTAATTTGATTAATAAAACTATACTAATACTTTTTTGTGATTTTTGTTTAAAGTTAATTCAAATGATAAAATAATGAAATAACAAAAAAATAACAAAAATATAATAGGGGCATACTTCGATCCAGGGAGAGTCATGGCCTTTCGATTCAGGGAAGAATGGTTTGTTTCGATGGAAGGAAATGCTTCCTTTTGATCTAGGAGAGGTTATCTATCCTTCAATCCAGTGAAAATAGCTGCCCTTCGATCTAAAGAAAGGTGCTAGCCTTCGATCCAATGAGGGATATGGCTTTCGATCCAGAGGACATTTTCAAAACCGCCTGATGGATCATTTGTGAGGGTACTGTATCTGCAAAGATGTGTTAGCAAAACGAAAAGCATGACCTGGGGCCAAGCCCAGGTCCTTCGATTCTATGCGCACTAGCCTTATTTATGTTGGATCTACAACAAGTATTAGGGGCAAAACAAATGCAGACCTGGGGTCGAACCCAAATCTTTTAGTCTTGAATAATAAATCGAATGGAACTACAAGTATTGATGTGTCGTGCAAAGGTAGAGTTTGATATTTTTACCAATTCTTACCAATGGTTGATGGATGAATCTTTGACTTCAGGCGTGGGTACCTTCATTTAAGGGTTGCTTTGATTTGGATCACTTATCAGATTTTTTTGATAACTTTGATGAGTTTATGGGGCAGCGTATCTCCAATGTGTGTGTAACTGTCCATTTGGCTTGCAAGCATGATGCTTATATAGAGTAGAAGGGAGGGGACAAGAAGACAATAGTTTAAACAACCATAAAAAAATGTTTTCAAAGCCATGAATGAAGTTTTGTAACGTTGCAAAAGTCATGGAAACTTGTCCCTTTTTGAATTTGAATGAACCTGGACACGCTTCCCTCTTTCGAACACCTTCAATCCCTTGCCTTCAATTTCCCTCAAGTTGCCTCCTTCAACTGGCTATTTTGAGTGGACTTTCTGTGTACGCTTTGTGCCTTCTTCTAATGGGCCACCCAGATGTGTCCTTCAAATGGTCCTTCTGCATGCTTCTTCGCATGTACCTCTTGTGCACCCTTCGACTGGCTCATGTTCTCATCACTGGGACTTATTTCTTTAATTCAAACATGTCCTCTTTTGAAAGGGGCACATGCATGCTTTGTGTCTTCTTTGACTGACTCTCCAATGTGTGTCCTTCGACTGGACATTTGGAATGCTCTTTCGAAGGGGCCATATTATGCTATAGTACAGAAACTGAGTTGAGGAGTATTGGCCTTATGCATTGAAGGCAAGCACAAACAAAGTCTTAGTCTTAGTGAATCCAAGGCAGGTGTGAAGGGGCTTTTGTCCTGATGAATCAAAATACGCTTGTAGGGGGTTCTTGCCTTGTGCATCAAAGGCAAGTCGGAAGAAGCCTTTTACCTTGTGTGCTGAAGGCATGCTGAAGAGGGATTATTTACCCAGTCGAAGCAGGAATTAAGCATGCTCTGAAAAAAAACAAAACGCCTAACCGAAGCAGGAATTAAGCTTGCTCCAAAAAGACCAAATGCCCAAACGAAGCAGGAATCCAGCTTGCATGCGGGTAGCCATTGCATTTGTGAATCCAACCAGTGGTGCAATCGAAGGAGCACTAACAGGAGGCCCTTCCTTTTTGGATCAAAGGAGGTTGTTTCAAAGTAAAAACATGCCCAGTCGAAGCTGGTGTGCAGCAAACCAGCAAAAGACCAAGGCTTCAATAGAAGCTTGGAAATTTGAGGCAAACTTGGAGGAGATTAGGTTCTCAGTCGAAGCTTGTCAAAATGCCAATCTAAAGATACCTTGTTCATGCCAATCGAAAGACCTTGTTTATCTTCAAAAAAAATTATTTTTTTCTTTAATCAAATGTTTGTAATCACTATGTAAGAGAAAAAAAACTTGGGAAAATATGAGAGGGAAAATTTTGGGGTACAACATACACCATTACACATTAACCATTTTGAACTTCTTCTAATATTCAGAGGCTTCAGATAATTTGAATGTTTGAAGCTTGTTGCAGAAGAATCACTCTTAAGTCTTAGAACCTAAGTCTTGGAGTCTTCAGAACTTGTCTCATTAGAACCTTGTCTTCAGAGTCTTCAGCACTTGGTCGTAAGAACTTTTTTTTCTTTAGATCATCATAACTTTTTCAGTAGAACCTCGTCTTCCTAATCTTTACAAATTGGAACACATAGAAGGAAAGCTTTCCAAAGCTTAACCATAAAGTCACTATCAGAACCTCTTGTACTAATGTTCCTAAGAACCGTTGCATAAGACGAATTCCAGAATCTTGACTTCAAATGTAACATGTAACCAAATGTTTACTTCCAGTAGTGTTTATGTTCAGAATCTGACGATGTCACATGCCTTGATATCAGAGTTAGAACATTATAATAGCAGCTACACACTAGAACAAAATCATTATAGTATACGATTGTTATTTATGATACCATGTAAAGTTATCATCAAAATCTTAAGGTCAGATGTAGAAACACTTCTTGTTATTACATAAACTCCACCTGTGGATGGCCTTCTTCTAAAAAATAAAATAAATATACATATAAATTCCCGTGGTTATACCCAGAGCGCAAATTTTAAGGTTATTTTGGTATTCAATCCCCCTTTACCTCGATTGATAGAAAGATCTTACTTTTTTCACCTTCATGTACAAAATGAATGAATAGGGGCGATTGTTGTACCCCAAAATTTTCCCTCTTATTTATAAACCTAAATAGCTTATGCTTCATCATCATATATGTTAGTGTTTGTTGGCAGCAATTTTGGTAAAACACTGCTTTGGTAATGTTTTGCTTCATGTCTTGACATTTGAAGTAAAACATCTCAACTATTTTTGAATGATTTCAAAGCAGATATCTTGACATCTGCCTACTAATCTGAACGTGTTTTCAGATTTTCTGTTTCCTGTTTTTAAGCGTGACTTATTCAGGTTTTTTTGATTTATAGCTTGCGAAAAATATGGAGGAATATTTTTCTATCTGTCATATCTTTATGAATTATATTTTGGCCTACTTTCACGTAGATATTCAAGGGATTCAATTTTGCAATATTTGTTTTTCAGCTCAAGCCCATAAAGAAGCTGATGCGCCTTTATAAGGACTTGCATCCTTATTTGTACAACTACAACAATTGATTAAAAAAAATATTTTGTGTGTCTTAGAAGTCTGAATCTTTTAATTGTAATACACTCTAGTATTGTTTCAATACTTGAGTTGTAATTTGAGTTGTAAGTTGTGAATCATTCATAAGCTTTTAAGTATTGAATGATTAAGGTTTTTCAAACTTGATAAATGTGTTGTTTTTCACTGTTAGTGATTAAAGGGATTTGAGGAGGGCCTCATACCTAGGTGTGTCTTAGGTAGAAGTATAGCACGGGTAGTGATTAAGTGATTAGATCGTAAACTAGTTGTTTACTGAGGGTCTATGAATTGATACTATTTAGTAGACTTGTCCCTGGCTTGGTAGCCCCCGGAGTAGGTGTTGTTGTACACCGAACTAGGTTAACAATCCCTTGTGTTTTTACTGCTTTTAATATTGTTTCATTTTTATATTATCCTCGGATATTTGTATCATGACATCTCCTTTGACATCACATATCTGATACTAGAATTTCATTTGGTATTAGAGCAGGCATCCGGCTCTATATCAGGGTGAGATCTAGGGAAGATACTTTCTGGTACTATGAACAAGGAAGGAGGATTTGTGAACAGACCACCCATTCTGGATGGAAGCAATTATGACTATTGGAAACCATGTATGGTGGCCTTTCTAAAATCTATGGACAGTAAGGCTTGGAAAGCTGTCTTAAAAGGATGGAAATACCCTGTAAAATTGGTAGAAGATGGAGAACCTACTTCTGTTAAAGTCAGAAGAAGATTGGTCTAAAGAAGAAGATGAAATTGCACTTGGAAATTCTAAAGCCTTGAATGTAATATTCAATGGAATTGACAAGAACATTTTTCAGATTAGTAAACACATGTGAAGTTGCTAAGGATGCCTGGGGGATTCTTCAATCTACCCGTGAAGGTGCATCCAAAGTTAAGATGTAAAGACTTCAGTTGCTCACCACCATATTTTAAAATCCTAGAACGAAGTATGATAAAAGTATTAATGACTTCCATATGAACATTCTTGAGATTGCTAATGCATCCAGTGCTTTAGGAGAAAAAATACTTGAAGACAAATTGGTGAGAAAGATGCTTAGGTCTCTCCCCAAGAGATTTGTTGGATGAGAGTGGATGAAGTTGTTGGATCCCTTCAGACATTTGAATTAAGCATCAATGAAATATCTAAAAAGAAAAGCAAAAGCATAGCTTTTGTAACCAATGCTGAAGATGAAGAGGAGGACTGTGATATGGATACAGATGAAGGAATATCTAATGCCTTAGTTCTGCTTGGAAGACAGTTCAACAGAGTGATAAAGAAGATGGATAGGAACCCAATATCAAATGTAAAGAACATATCATCTGACATTCATAATTCAAATGAGTTTGGAAGAAAAGGGTTAAAGAAAAATCCACTCAAGGGAAGGGAATACAGTGTCATGGATGTGAAGGTTTTGGTCACATTAGAGCTGAATGTCATACATATCTTAAGAAGCAGAAGAAGAATCCATTTGTTATTTGGTCTGAAGAAGACTCTGAGAGTGATCTTGAAGAGGAATCCGCCAAGTATGTTAAAGCGTTGACATGAAAATATGTTTTTTATAAAGAATCGAGTGATGGTGAACTAACCTTTGATGAGTTAGCTGCCTCGTACAGAGAACTGTGTCTTAGGAGTGCAAAAGTTTTCCAAGAAGGGGAGAAATAGAAAGCTCTTATAACTCAGTTGAAGGTAGAAAGGAAAGAGCATCTAAAAACTATCTCTAGTCTCGAAAGTGAAGTGACTTCCCTGAATTCTAATCTTGACAGAATGGTCAAATCACTCAAGATGTTGAATAATGGGTCTGACACATTAGATGAAATTCTTCAAGTGGGAAAAATGACAGGAGACAAGAGTGGTCTAGGGTTTAAGGAACCTTATTCTAAAGAACCTTCATCAGATTCCACTCATGCCAAGTCTAAATCAAAGATGTCGAATCAAATGTTTCAGCATCATGACAAACATCATAGCAAGAAAAGACATCAGGACAAACATCATGACAAGAAAAAATTTAATCACACCAGAGAGAAATTCCAGCCCTAGAGGTGTCACCACTGTGGAAGGTTTGGTCACATAAGACCTTTCTGTTTCAAGTTGTATGGGTACCCCAAAACTGCTCCTCTTCCCAAGATTAATCAGATCTCTCAAAATAGAAAAAAGAAGAAACAGTGGGTTCCCAAAACTATTGTTGCTAGTCTCATAGCTCATACCTCTCTCAGAGTCTCAACCAAAGATGACTGGTACTTTTATAGTGGTTGTTCTAGACACATGACAGGTGTTAAGAATTTGTTGGTAGATATCAAATCTCACTCCACCAGTTATGTAACTTTTGGTGACGGAACCAAAGGTGAAACCAAAGGAGTTGGAAAGCTGGAATATTCAAGAGTCTAAAAACTTGACAATGTGTTACTTGTTAAAGGTTTAATAGCTAACCTAATAAGTATAAGTTAATTGTGTGATCAAGGGTTCAAAGTAAACTTCACCAAGACAGAATGACTCATTTGCAATGAGAAGAATGAAGTTATTATGAAAGGAATTAGATCTAAAGACAACTGTTATTTATGGGTTCCCCAAGAGTTGAACTTCTCCTCAACATGTGCTCTAGCCAAAGAAAATGAAGTTAAACTATGGCATCAAAAACTAGGACACTTGCATCTGAAAGGAATGAATAGAATTATATTTATAGAAGTTGTGAGAGGGATTCCTAAGCTCAAGATAGAATAAGGGAGAGTATGTGGTGAATTCCAGATTGGAAAGCAAACTAAGATGTCACATCAGAAGATCCAACATCTTACCACAATAAAAGTTTTGGAACTTCTTCACATGGACTTGATGGGATCTATGTAGGTTTAAAGTCTTGGTGGAAAGAAGTATGCTTATGTTGTTGTAGATGACTTCTCTAGGTACACATGGATAAGTTTTATCAGAGAAAAATCATAAACTTTTGAAGTATTCAAAGATCTCTGTCAAAAACTTCAAAGAGAAAAGGATAGTAATGTCATCAGAATCAGAAGTGATCATGGAAAGGAATTTGAGAATAATAAATTTTCTGATTTTTGTTCTTCTGAAGGAGTAAGTCATGAATTTTGCTTTCCCATTACTCCTCAGCAAAATGGGATTGTGGAATGCAAAAACAAAACTCTTCAGGAATCTGCCAGAGCTATGATTCATGATAAGAAGTTACCCTACCACTTTTGGGCCGAAGCTATGAATACTGCATGCTATATCCATAACAGAGTCACTCTAAGAAAAGGTACCTCAACCACCTTGTATGAAATATGGAAGGGAAGAAAACCTATTGTCAAATACTTTCATGTTTTTGGAAGTAAATGTTACATCTTAGCAGACCATGAACAGAGAAGAAAGATGGATACCAAGAGTGATGAGGGAATATTCTTGATTATTATACAAATAGCAGAGCTTATAGAGTATTTAACTCCATAACTAAGGTTATGATGGAATCCATAAATGTTATTATTGATGATAGAGTATGGAATGATGAAGAAGATGTCTTAGAAGATGTTGGAATATCTTTGTCAGACATTCCAATAGAATCCAGTGACAGAAGTACTGACTCTAATCCAACTCAAGAAGATCCTGAGCCCAGTTAACTCAACAAAGGGCCTTCAATTAGAACTCAGAGAGATCATCCTAAGGATCTTATTATAGGAGATCTAAATAAAGGAGTTAATACTAGATCAAGAGAAGGGATGTCTAACTCTTGTTTTGTTTCAAAAATCGAGTCTAAGAATGTCAAAGAAGCCTTAACTCATGAGTTCTGGATTAATGCTATGAAAGAAGAGATAGAACAATTTAAAAGAAATGAAGTTTGGGATCTGGTTCCAAGACCTAAAGGGACAAATTTGATTGGCACTAAATGGGTGTACAAGAATAAATCCGATGAAAAAGGGGTGGTTACTAGAAATAAGGCAAGATTATTTGCACAAGGATACACTCAAATTGAAGGAGTTGATTTTGATGAAACCTTTTCCCTTGTGGCTAGGCTTGAATCAATCAGACTTATCTTAGGAGTTGCTTGCATTCTATGATTTAAGTTATTTCAAATGGATGTAAAGAGTGCATTCTTAAATGGCTATCTAAATGAGGAAGTTTATGTAGAACAACCTAAGGGATTTGTTGATCCAAGCTTTCCTAACCAAGTGTGCAAACTGAAGAAAGCTCTGTATGGATTAAAGCAGGCTCCAAGAGCTTGGTATGAGAGATTAACAAAATTTCTTGGTGAGAATGGATATAGGAAATGTGGCATAGACAAAACTCTTTTTGTTAAGGAAGAAGAAGGGAATATTATGATTGCACAAATTTATGTTGATGATATTGTGTTTGGTGGGATGTCAAATGAGATGGTTCAACATTTTGTCAAGTAAATGCAGTCAGAATTTGAGATGAGCCTTGTTGGTGAGTTAACCTACTTTCTTGGTCTGCAAGTTAAACAAATGGAAGACTCCATATTCTTATCTCAGAGCAAATATGCGAAGAATATAGTAAAGAAATTTGATATGGAAAATGTCAGTCACAAAAGAACACCTGCTCCCACACATTTGAAGTTGTCTAAAGATGAAAAAGGAGTAAGTGTGGATCAAAGTCTTTACAGAAGTATGATAGGCAGTCTTCTATACCTCACAGCTAGCAGACCTGACATTTCCTTTGTTGTAGGGGTGTGTGCTAGATATCAAGCCGATCCTAAAGTTAGCCATGCCAACCATGTGAAGAGAATTCTTAAATATGTGAATGGGACAAGTGACTATGGTATGCTATATTCTCATGGATCTAGCTCTCCTTTAAGTGGTTATTGTGATGTTGACTGGGCAGGAAGTACTGATGATAGAAAAAGTACATCAGGAGGATGTTTCTTTCTGGGAAATAATCTCATATCTTGGTTCAGTAAGAAGCAAAATTGTGTGTCTTTATCCACTACTGAGGCTGAGTATATTGTTGTAGGAAGCAGTTGTTCTTAGTTGGTCTGGATGAAACAAATGCTGGCAGAATATAATGTTGAACAGGATGTCATGACATTATTCTGTGACAATCTAAGTTCCATAAATATATCAAAAAATCCTATTCAACACAGCAGGACCAAACACATTGATATCCGTCATCACTTCATAACAGAGCTTATTGAAGAAAAGATTGTTGCCTTAGAACATGTAGCTACTAAATTACAACTAGCTGACATTTTCACTAAGGCTTTGGATGCAAACCAGTTTCAGAACTTAAGAGGAAAGCTAGGGATTTGCATATATGAGGGCTTGTAGCAATTAAGGGCGTGTAGGAATACCATTAAAGTGATATTATGTTATTTATGTTTCCAACAAATAAAATATCTTAAGCAATCATTTAAAGACTATCCCAAATACTCTCCCACACGCTACGATATTACCTCATTCTATTTTCACAACCTCTTCATTCTCCTTTACAGAAAAAGAACTGTTGCTATTTTCCATCTCAATGTTTAAAAAAATTCAAAGATGTCGCAACATCATGCTTCGTCTCCCTTAAAGTGCTCTTCCGATGAAGCCAAGGCTTCTAGGTCAAAGACTGTCAACCATCCTGAGGACCTCTCCCTTGATAAAGTCTTGGTCGTCGCTCCTCTGAAAACTATTGCACCTCTTGAGAAGAAGGTCAAGAAACCCAGATCGTCTCATGCAAAGAAATCTAAAGATGAGTTTGACACCTTTAAAGGTAATGCTCCTAATACTATTGATGATAGGTCATAAGAAGATATTGTTAATATTGATAGGAGTATTGGAAGGCTGGTAGATATGGTGTTAAATGAGGGTTTTGTTGTGCCTGGTATTTCTACTCCTCTTGCTCGAATGCCTGCTCAGACTGACAAAGGTATTGATCCTCAAAATGCTGCTGAATCATCCACCTTAAAGAAAGATGTTGCTGAAAGTAAACATGGAAAGTTTGCTACATCCGTTCTAGAAGAAGTGGAATCTGGTGTTGAAAAAGATGTTAAGACATCATTTACTGAGAAGGACTCTTCTGCTAAGGAAACTACAACAAATCCAAATACTGAGAATATGGTGAATGTTGATGAGTTGTCTGACAATGACCTTATTACCAATGTGGTGCCTAGGATTGTTAGAAGGCTCAAATCTAGAAAAGTGAAGGTTGTGGATGTCACACCCCCTTCCAAGAGTATCAAGAATAAGACTATGTATGGTTCCCCAAAGTCTTGGAGTAAAATGGTTCCTCCCTCCAACAAAAGAAAAGTTAGACTTGATAGCTCCACAGATGATGATGAGGATGATGTCCAGGACATCTCTCCTGTGAAGAAGTCTGCAAGCAAGAAGCTTTATGTCAGGGTGCCTGATGCTCCTCTTGACAACATTTCGTTCTATTTTGTTGGCAATGCTGAAAAATGGAAATATGTTTTCCAAAGAAGGATTGCTCTTGAAAGAGAGTTGGAAGCAGATGCACTAGAGTGCAAAGAGATTATGGACCTGATTTCTTTTGTTGGCTTGATGAAGACTGTCACCAAGTTTGTAAAATGTTATGATACTCTTATTAAGGAATTTATTGTTAATATTCCTATAGATTATGCTGATCACAGAAGTAAGGAATATAGGAAGGTGTTTGTTAGAGGTAGATGTGTTGAATTTTCCTCTGCTGTCATCAATAGATATCTAGGAATGTATGAATATGATTACTGTGAATTGGAAGTGACTCATAATTAGGTGTGCAAAAAAGCCATCACTGCAAACCAAGTGAGTGATTGGCCCTTGAAGAATAAGTTCCATGCTAGTAAATTAAGTGTGAAATATGATATCATGCATATAATTGGAGTTGTTAATTGGGTCCCTACCAATCATACCTCAACCATTACATTTGGTTTAGGAAAATTTATCTATGATGTTGGAAATAAAAAATTGTTTGATTATGGTGCTCACATTTTTGAACAGACTGTAAAGCATGTAGGAACATGTGCTATCAAGATGCTTATTTCCTTTCCATCTCTTATTTGTGGAATTATTCTAAATCAACATCCTGGAATTCTGTCTGGCACTGATGTAGTTTGCAAAATGGAGTCTGCCCTGTCCCTTCACTTCAAGCTGTTTTTAGGTAAACATGTCCTAGACATTGTTTTGACATCTGCATCCTCTAAAAACAAGACCTCAAGCAAGGATGATATGATTACTGAGTTAATGGAAGCCTGCAAAGAACTTGATAAGGTGATCAGAGTTAGCTCAACAAGAAAGCTAAAATTTAAAAAGCCGATCAAGGAGCTGCAGAAGGATAACAACCTTGATGATAGTGTGGGTACTGAAGAAGAAGATTCTGATAGTGAAGAAAGCTCTGAAGCTACCAAGTCTATTGGTCCTGAAGACAGTTAGACTCTGTGTTGGTGCCTTCTTTTTGTTTTTCTTTTGTTTTTGATACTTATGTTCTTTTTGGTACTTGCATGTGCTTGACATTTGTATATTATGGTATTTACCTCTTTTACTACTACTCTCTTGAATGCATGCTTATTTGGCATATTATGTCTAAAAAGGGGGAGAGAAACTGACTGCAGACTGATTGACTGCTAACTTTGAGGGGGGTCTTCAATGTTTGAGGAGGAGCCTCATGTCTCAAAAGATGTCCTGACATCTTCCACTGCTAACTGTTAACTGCTAACTAAGTTTTTTTTGTTGCTGCTCTGGTAATGTGCTCAAATAATGTTTTAGCCAAAATTTGCCAAAGGGGGGTGTTTGTTAGTGTTTGTTGGCAGCAATTTTGGTAAAACAATGCTTTGGTAATGTTTTGCTTAATGTCTTGACATTTGAAGTAAAACATCTCAACTGTTTTTGAATGATGTCAAAGTAGATGTCTTGACATCCTACAGATCTGAACGTGTTTTTAGATTTTTTGTTTCCTGTTTTTAAGCGTGTCTTATTCAGGGTTTTTTGGTTTATAGCTTGCGAAAAATATGGAGGAATATTTTTCTATCTGTCTTGTCTTTATCGATTATGTCTTGGCCTACTTTCATGGAGATATTCAAGGGATTCCATTTTACAATATTTGTTTTTCAGCCCAAGCCCATAAAGAAGCTGTTGCGCCTTTATAAGGACTTGCATCCTTATTCGTACAACTATAACAATTGAGTAAAAATATATTTTATGTGCTTTAGAAGTCTGAATCTTTTAATTTTAATACACTCTAGTATTGTTTCAATACTTGCATTGTAATTTGAGTTGTAAGTTGTGAATCATTCATAAGCTTTTAAGTATTGAATGATTAAGGTTTTTCAAACTTGATAAATGTGTTGTTTTTCACTGTTAGTGATTGAAGGGATTTGAGGAGGGCCTCATACCTAGGTGTGTCTTGGATAGAAGTATAGCACGGGTAGTGATTAAGTGATTAGATTGTAAACTGGTTATTTACTAAGGGTCTATGAATTAATATTATTTTGTGGACTTGTACCGGGTTTGGTAGCCCCCAGAGTAGGTGTTGTTGTACACCGAACTGGGTTAATAATCCCTTTTTTTACTGCTTTTATTATTGTTGCATTTTATATTATCCTCAGATATTTGGTTCATGACATCTCCTTCGACATCACATATCTGATACCAGAATTTCAATATACATCATATGCATTACATTAATTCAATGGTATGCGATCAAAGGTCTTGACTGTGGGAGTGTGTATCACTCAAGAGAAGAGATCTGATCAACAAGGGTTGAATATTTGAAGCCTCATCATCACAAGTATCCTCCCTAGGCATGAGACTTGTTAGTTCAAGAAATTTGTCAAGATACCTCAATCATTATCTCTTATCTTTTGATACAAATTAGGGTTTTGGGCAAGAATGTGATGTGACTGGATTTTTTTTTAGCTTAAAATGGTTTCATGGTCTCCTATTGGTCTTAAAGCATCCATATATGGTTTATTAATCTTCACATTTTATCAGAGAATCCGGATTGATTGAATAAGAAGATATTTGAGTGTGTAGGGGGAAAAGTCAACAAAAAGTCAAAGGTTGACCAAATGGGATTTTTTGGTCAAAATCAATTTCAAAAGTCAAGATGAGATAAAATGTTATCATTTGTTGATAAAAGTCAAGGGAATTGACTAAAAATGATGTTTCTTGCATTTTAAGTAATCTTGATGCTTAGAATTTTTTTCCTAAGTTTTAAGAATTTTTATGTTCATATAGCCATCTTTGCATCCTTATATCTCATTCATGTGTGGACTAAAATTGGAAAGCTCGGGATTATTGGAAAGAGGAAGCTTCACACTTCATCTTTCTCCTCGAGGAGTCATCCTCAAAAAGTCCATAGATTGTGAGATATTCGAGGAGGAAGTCATGAATTCATTAAAATCAAAAATCTGGTACTTAGTGGAATTTTGAGCAGTTTTTAAGATGGCCAAATGATTGATTTTAAGTGTAACTTACGCGTGGGTTCAGTCTTTATTTTTAAATGCCATCAACTATAAAGTTACTCTATCATTTTCTCTTGACCATGATACCAAGAGAGCACCATTTAGTTCATTATGGAAGAAATTAGAGAGTCAATAAGTGAAAAAGATGAAATGAAGATTTGATATTTAACTTAGTGAAATTTCTGATGTCATTATCAATTTCGGTATCGTGACTTCGTGGCTAGTTTTGAGATTGTCCCAACCACTTTCTCAGCTCGAGATCGACATGAAAGTTGCTCTACAATCTTCAATCTTTCAGTTGACACTAAGATCTCATCATGAGGAGATTTATGGTTCAAGATACAATTTCGTAAAATAGACTGCATGGCCATGGACTGTTAACTCAGCATGTGATCATATTTTGCCTCATAGTGCATTGTTGTGTGTTCCTAACCTCATATGGCTGTAGCATTATAGCAGGCAACATGTTATTGCTTCATTTGTCCATACATAAACTGATTATGCAGGCATGATGGTAAGAGTTGGCTTCAAATAAGTTCACAAAACTTGTTAAATAATTTTAAACGAGCAATACCATAAGTTATTATATTCCTCCGACATTGAATCCAAACAAAACAATATTCCTCACATCCATCACATTAAAACTGTGGAATACACTCTCTCCCATTCTCTTATCAATTTGAAGCAAGAGGAGAAATACTGAACAAAACACCAGGCGCCTAGACCAGATTATAAATCATCATCACTATTTTTTTGTTAAGTTGAGTTACATTTTTCACCACATTCATCATAAAAGTCAGTTACAACCATCACAGATTTAGTTATATAAAACTGTTACAGAGCTCAACAAACTTTTGGCTCTCGCCATCAACATTAAAATCATGAAGAAGCTTTCTCTTTTCTCCCACGAACACCATAGCAGAGACTCACTACCATCTTGAGCCAACGCTTACTCTCTGCCAAGACTTCCCTTGAATATGAGTCTTCTTTCAATCCTTCATTCATCTTCAAGAGATCTGAGGCTCTTCTTCTTTTTCCCGATTTGAAGGACTCGCTCAGGCCGACATTTATTTTACACCACAACTTCGCCAACTTCATCTCATTCACAAATTTGTGGTCGGTATATCTGAAACTTGAGTAAGATTCGTAAGTTCTAGAACTATCACTCATCGTTATCAAGATTCAAGGAGCGACTTGTAGAGTTTTTTGAAGAAATTCTCGTGTGTACGATCTTCAACAGGTAAGATTCTTGAACTATTTTATCATCATGTTAGGGCTTTATGTATAGGCTCATGCTTCCATTTGTGTGCTCCAAACCAATGGAGGCTGGAGCTAGGCTCGCATTTTTTTATGGTCATAATAATATGGTTGAAAGCATTCTCAGATCTGCACTTTTTTAAATTGACCTTAATGTTTGAGGCCAGGTCATTGGATTTAAGTTTGAGATTTGAAATCAGGAGGTGAAAACAATTTAGGGTAAAACTTGGAATGTTTTATGAAAGTTCATCAACTCCGGCCACCTGAGGGACCCGAGAAGATGATCGGAAAGTCTTCAACCCCCCAATTTTGTATGCACAAATTTGTATACTTAAGTAATTTTGCTTGTAATTTCCATTTTCATGATTTATAAAAAATCTGAAAAAAATGCATTCCTGACTCTTTAGTGTCTTAGGAATTTTATCATGATTTTTGTGATTTTTTATAATTGGTTTTCATTTTCTTTTAATTGTTTTTTTGTCAATATGTTTAGAAGGGGTGTTCATATGACACCTTCCATGTTTTGGTGCAATTTTTTATCGGTTCTTGACAAATTAAAAACTGAAAAAATGATTGTGATTCTTTCATGCCTTAGGTATTTTTAGATGATTTTTTTCAATTTTATTTCTATTTTCTTTTAAATCCTTTTGGTAAAGGTATCCTATTTGACATATCATTTGATTAAGGCTTGTGTTTGATGATTGTTGATCATTATTTTGAACTAATATTTTTGTCATGGTTAAAGATTTATTTGTCAATGGTTTATATATTGATTTAGTATTTTTTGTTGAAAATTGAATCATTTTTCAATTAATTTTAGGAGCCCCGATGCATGTTTAATTAGAAACACATGCTTGTGTAATTGTTTGATCTTGAAGCTTGCATTTATGCAATAGCCTAGGGAGTTTTTTTGACATGATAATGTACATAATAACATGCCTTATGATGTAATTCCATGATTTTTGAGGTCTCTTTAGACCTTTGTTTAAATTTCTCTTTTGTAGTCACACAATAATGAATAATTGTCTACTTACTTGCCTAGTTTGGAGTTGATCTTTGGTGTGTCATGCCTAATTGTTGGTTTGATGTTTAATTGACTTCTTGTTAAACATGTTACCATGTTTAGGTATCTTTTATCTTGATGTTGAGCCCATAATTGAGTCATATGCTTAGTGTATCATGATGTTTGACCTTTAATTGTCAATTGACTAGTTTTGCCCTAATTTTGGCACATAGTTTGCTATAATCATGATCTTTCTTGTAAAATTTGTTTAAGATAAATGACTATAGGTTAGATACTGCCTTGTAATATACTCTACCTTGTTTAACATGAAATTTACTTGTCTCCCAAGTTTTGATTACTTTGTAAAAGTTTGAAAGCATGTTTCTCCTTCATCACTTGAATTGACCAATTGCTTGAACTTTGTTGGCATGTGATACCATGTGATTCTTTAAAATTCTAAGGAATGTCTTCTAACTTAATTCTTTCTTAAATGTAGATTTTCCTTGTTGCCATAAGTGAGCAGGCTATAACTTTAGTGGTATAGTTCTTAGGAACTAGTTTGACATTTGTATAGTTTCATTAGCCTTCACTTGCATGATTCCTTTATAATTCTTCCTCCATATTTGGGAGATGTTTATGTGAGATTTAGGATGTATACTTTATGCCTTGGTTAAGCCTCCCACTTCATAAGTCCTATCATCTTTGTACACTAAGCATTGGTGTTATCCTTATATTCTAAGCCTTTAGTGCTAGTGAAATTTGTTGATCGCTTTTGAATTGGTTTGCAATATCTTAGGGTATAACCACTTATGCATGTCCCTTAGGGTAACATTAGTGTTTTGTGTGTGACACGTTCATGCTACTTGATTGATGACTCAAAGTATTAATTAGGGCTTAGGCTTGTTTGATTATTGCTTGTGTGTTATGTGATACACTTAGGTGTTTGGTAGGCTTGTAAGTCATTTCCTTTTGTTGTTTATATTCTTGTTTTGTCTTTGTATGTTCCCTTAGGTTCATTTGGTTCATCTTTGAATCAAGGTAGACATTAGGCTTTAAACCATGCATGTTAACATTAGGTAGATTTTCCCTTTTGTTAATCCAAACTTTAGGACCACCGTTGTATGATAACATTAGAAATAGGATCTCCCTTAGATTTTTAATTCCCCTTTTTGCATCCTTAAAACTAAATCTCTTTTTCTTAATCAAATGTTGAAAACACATAACAATAATGATGTGAAACATGTGGCACGAGCCTTAAGCATTTGGATAAGTATGAGGGGCTGCATTCCTAACCTTGTGCTTCCTTTCGATCATAGTTTTTAATGTGGTTCAAATCACCAAATACTTTCTCAAGGTAAAAAAGACTAAACTAATTCAAATATTTTGCCTTCGGGCTGCCTTCGGGCCTTTCTTTTAAGAAAACCTTTTCAGGTAAGAACATGTTAATTCCTTTCTATGACAACGCGTGAGTCTCCAAAGGTCGAGCTGCAGTAGAATGCAAAATTAGCATCGTTCATTAAAAAATACAAACAAACAAAAAAAATTGATTCAAACTACGATGCTCTGATTCCTAAAAAAGGATACGTAGGCATTAGGTTGCAGAGTCTAAGCGAGCATAACTATTTAAGACCTTTGTTTTCCCTATATTTTTCTTTTTCATTCACGCATTTCTTTAGCTTGTAGGTTTAGATAGACACACCCTTTGATTAAAACAACAAGAGAGGGTCACGTGGAGTACCGTGGACGTGAGGGGTGCTAATACCTTCCCCTTGCGTAATCGGCTCCCGTACCCTTCTCTTGATCGCAAGACCTTGTTTTCTCTCAAGTTTACTCGATGTTTTCCTTTCCTTTCTTTAAGATAAATAATATTCGATAGCGACTTCATTGTTCATTTTCCTAGTTGTCTCACATAGATCTAAAAATCATGTTAGCATAAGATTGATTAGATGTGGTTTTGCCTAAATCATCTAGTTTTTTTATTATATGTGAAAACCTCATATGCTTGGAGGCCACATTTTCACTGGGTTCCATGCAAAGAAGTTCATATTCTTTTGTCAAAGTTTTTATCTTAGATTTATTGAAGTCTTTAGTTCCCTCATGGAGAACTTGAAGAGTGTCCCACATTACCTTAGTTATCTTACAATTTGATATTGAAAAATATACATCCACACTCAATTAAGATATGAGTATATTTCTCGCTTTCAAATCATAAGATGACTTTCTAATCTCACCTTCGTTTCATTCCTGTGGTGGTTTATTAATGGATACGTCATAAACAATCTTTTGAGGAATAAATGGCCATTCTTAGATGGCTAGACATAATTGTAAATCCACTTATATAAGGTGTATGTACATGCAATCATTCCAACATGCATAGTTTTCACCAATGAAACTTTGAGCTCCATGTATGCTCCCTTAGGATCAATTTGTAGCATATTCAATAACTTTTGGGGTTGTTAAACCTTATCAAAATAACAAGATCTTAATGACAATTATTGGTTTGAATAGGGATAATTGTCAAGAAGGAGGTTGAATAAATCTAACAGCTAACACAATTAAGCAAGAAATCTAAAAGGGGCTGAGAGAGAGTGTAGGGAGAGAGAGAGAGAGAGAGAGAGAGAGAGAGAGAGAGAGAGTGTGTGTGTGTGTGTGTGTGTGTGTGAGAGAGAGAGAGAGAGAGAGAGATTGCACCAGAATTTATACTAGTTCAGTGCTATTGTCATCACATGCTCTTAATCCAGACTTTGAGTCTTCGATAGTAAACCATCGGAAATTTGATTCTTCCATTATGATATTTTGATTCAAGTTCGTGTTACAATAATAGAATGAAATAATAAAATAAATTTTCTAATTCAAACTATCTTCTTTGTCGCATTTTGATTGAACTTGTCTATAACTGACTACTGATAAGTACCAAATTTGTGTTAAATATGTCAGCACTTATCTGGTTATTTTATAAGTAATTATAACAAAAACCCTCGATTTATCTATGAAAAGTAAAGAAATACCGGTTTGGACTTTTCTTGTTTGTTTTTATCAAAAACAAGTGAAAAGAATTGTAAAAACACGAATCAGAACGAAGAAAATAGAGAAAACTAAAACCCTAAAAAATCAAGGCTCGTTGGGTCCTATTTACAAGCACACTAGGCATATTCTAGGGTTGGGTGGCAACACCTGGTGCAAGTAATTCATGGTGAAGCAAAGGTTAACACGTTAGTCGAACGGATGATGCGTTGAGCGAACAAAGACGGCCAAAAACACGTGGAAGACATACAAGCATTGCTTGTTGAAGAAGAAAAGTTGATTGGTCATGGTGTTAGAACAGGGTTGACACATTGGACGAAAAAACTGTGTGTCCAACGCGAAGCACGGAATTTTGTCTATAAACAAAATTCACAATGTACCCCTCATTATTAGTCTAAGATTTTGAATTTTTCTCGTGTAAAAAAAAATTGTTTTGTGTTGCTTGTCACAACTTTATACCTATTATATCCTTGTTTTACCACCGTAACATGATTCCCTTGGCTTTATGCTCACGATGACGTTTGGAAGAGGAGTCTTTCCTTGATTGTCTTCGAAATTTTAGAGATTCCATAAACCTTCAGCTAAATTTTGAATCTTCCATTGCAATTTTTTTGCATTACCCAATATGCATCTCACAAGAAACAATCCCCGTGTATCTCCTTTATCTGGCTGTCCGCTCTATGATGGACCCATTCCCCAATTCCACACTTTCTTCAGCAACTCTCAATGCTGACTTGCGGAAGAATGTATCATCAAGTAAAACTCCTTCAATTTTTCTTGTATTATCATTAATATTTATGGAAGTTATCTTGGAACACCTACACGTATTAGTTTAGGCAGAATCACTCGCAACTCCTTTGGGACTTGATAGAGTGGTTTTCCTAACTCCATACCAAGTCTTCAGATATCCTCTAGGCAGAGTTAGGTCATCTAATGTAGTCTCTAGCTTGCCAAAGAAATGGGTTTTCATGTATCAATTCGCTACACGGATTCATTCCATTGTATTAGACCCATCGATACTTACACAAATAAGTATCATAAGCATGTTGAGTTGATTCAAAACACTAAAGATATGTTAAGTGAAAACAGACATTTTAGAGTTACTATCCTCTGGAAAAGACACTCAAAGTATTGGTTTCATAGCCAAATTTAGTGTTTTTCAAACCTCAAATCTCATAATGCATCTTATAACTTCAAAAAAAATATTGAAATGTAAAATTGGAGGAGGTAGTGGCAATGTCATAAGATTTTGACTCTAGACTAGAGTTTACAGCATAGAAACTTAAGGGATCATCTCAAACAAAACAATGATGTTATACAAAACAATAAAGAAGAATCATTTCCCTCTTTTACTATCATAGATTAACTAATGATCTTCTTTTTGTATTAATGATGGAGATGGTGGAGTCATTGTTACATCTTTACCGCTTTCAAGAGTAAAACTTGTGTCAGATTTGGTTGATACTACTACATCTTCTCTATCCAAATTCGAAGTTGAAACTTGATCACAAGTATCAATTTCTTTCAAACATAACTTGTCTTCCAAGATATCATAACTATTCCCAGTCCTCGTTTCTTGAGCAAGAGAACACCAACAACAGCATAACCAAAGTGTACAATCAAAAACCGATGGTTTTCCAAAACAGAAATCGTACGCAGGCAAATTGAACCTCTTTCTCATTTGTATCCTCCAAAAGCCACCATAAAGTAAACCACAAAAACAAAGGATGATTCCAATAGCTATTAAAGCTATTCTAACATTATCATCATCAATGTTACCAGAAGCCAATACAAATACCCAAAAAGGAGCCATACATAATAGCATAAAAGTAGCTATATGAACATACATGTTCCCAAATCCAAGTCTCTCCAAGTTCCAACCGAACACACAAAAAATGCAGAAAAGTGAGAGAAATGATATAGATATATCATGCCATATCTCAAGTATTCCTCCACTCCAATTCGGTCTATTTTCTAATTCTATTACTTCTCCCTGTTGATCTTTAGATGCAAATGCATACTTTTTCTCAAACGGTTTCGTAATTTGATCTTGTGATTCTTCATCCTTCTCACAATCATAATCCTTCCCAAGTGGACTAAGAATAATGTAGAATCCAGCTATTGCCGGTGTTGCAATTGCAACTGATATAGTAATTCCAACTCCAACTGCCGGTCGCTGAGACCTTGTGTATCCTAAATTTAGACCACAGAGTGCATATTGAGCAAAACAGTTAACATGAAGGAGAATAACCACTACCATCATATGTCTCCATTCATGTGGCTTAGAAGTACCATTTTTGCAGTAAATCATTCTAAGTGTAGAAATGTCATTTGTTCTCCATCTACACAAAAGAACAAGATGGTGGAACCTCTTTGGGTGTTGATACAAACACATAAGTGTAAAGAGTGCATTTAGTATTTGGTTATTTATCTCAAACCATGTATTCCTCTCCGACTTAGTTTTGAGCACATTATTCAACATTCCTGTCATGACAAAGAACAGAATCGCACCCGAAACAGCTACGCAAACTATCCATGCGAAAAGGGCCATGTTCATCGGGTTTTTGATCCATTCCACGCACATTTTCTTGACTGAATTCCATTCAAGTTTCTGAGCAAACATCCTATGGAAACGCAATTTTAGACCATTGGAATGTGGAGAAGGCACGGACCGTGAAATAAGGTCTTTATCATTAGCAAGGTGCTTTAACTTTGTGTGAGGATTTTCATTGCTTGGTAATGTGTCTGTAGAGTTTGAAATATCTACAGAAGCAAACTCCTTCACTTGCCTCCCATTAGATTCTTCAATTTCACTTTGGGGACTTCTAATACCATTATCAACTGGAATCATTCTGATATTGAACTTTGAGGTTTCACAATCAGAACCACATCACCAATGGTATAGGTATAGAATGATTACTGCAAAATACAAGTATAATCTGTAGTAAGATTTAAGTCCATAATAACCTCTATAACACCGGCACAGGGTGTTTGTGTCGTGTGTGAAACCGTTGTGTCGTGTGTGAAACCGTCGTACACTTGAGATTATGTTTACTTTATCATTTTTTTCAAATTATTATCGATATCCACGTATAGGTGTCGTGTTGCCGGTCCTTGCATGACATAATAAGTTTCCAAGTTCCAAACAAATTACAAATCAAGAAATGACACATAAAATCTAAAGTAATCCAGGAAATAAAACTGTGGCCATAAGAGAACAATTAATCTCAGAACAATAACATAAAAAATTCAAAAACATTTAATAAGATAATTGAGTTTATGTAGTAAAGTGAGTGAGAATGCGTCGTACCTATGATGATGTAGCGGTTTTTGGATGGAAGTGAATCCATTTGAGTCACAATAATTGTATTTGGTAAAGTTTAATCGATTGTAAAGGGTTGAAAGTAGTAATTCAAAAACATGGCATGCGAAGAACGAATAGTCGTAGGCGTAGCAGGTAAGAACAATGAGAAATGGATTCAAATATGCGGTTGACATCCTCCAGAAAAAGAAAAAAGTGAAAGAAGGATTGAAGATTGGGATTGTGGGTGGAAAGGAATTTTCTCTTTTTGATTTTTTCTCTGTTTCATTTCCATTTCCATGTAAGAGCCTGTTGCCACGTAACACTTCGTGTAATTACTGTTTATTCCGAATTCAAACATTCGGTTAACGAATAATTATTCATTATTATCACACATAAAATAGTAAGATTTTTTTAATTCACGCATACTTGAATTAATAAAAGTAAAATCTAAGATTTAAAATTTAAAAGAAAAACATATGTAGACCAAGTTTATAAATGTTACTCCGATGCATGCAGAAAGAAACACATAAACTCGTTAAAATTATATATATATATATATATATATATATATATATATATATATATATATATATATATATATATATATATATATATATATATATATATATATATATATATATATATATATATATATATATATATGCAATAAGAGTCGGGATTCATTGACACTAAATGTAAGAATTGATCAAACAATTATATTAAATAAAATAAAAGTCTATTGTTTTTTCTAAAAAATAGACTATTTATATAATTGTTTGATCGAGTGCTATTAACTATTGAGATTTGATGTAAATTTATTAGACCTACACTTAATGTCAATGAACACTACCCCATTCATTATTATTGAAACTATTAAGAAACTCGTGTTATTGTATGGGTTCCGTCTGAAATTATATTACACGTCTATGAGACTATCATTTATAAAATATGAATTCATTCTTCAATTGATTAACATTCACATAGTTACAAATATAAGCTAATAATGTGCACTAACTTTTAAATATTGATTCGTATTTACAATAAACTGTACAACTGATTCTCTAACTTCAATTATAAACAATATCGCACGGGTTCCGTCTAAATTCGTATTACACGCTATGATATCTCTTTTGTTAGTTTTGAAATTTGTTTTACCGATTATAAACATTCACATAATTTCATATATAAATTAACAATATGTATCAATCTTTATATATTTATCCAAGTTATATTTTTAAATATTTGTAAAAACAATACACTCATTTGATACAATATAAGCGTTTAGAACTCGTGTGTACATTTATAAAATTTTTTGCAATTTACTCCCGTTTATAAAAATAATTGTATTAACAATAGATTTTTTCTCGTTTATAAAAACATTTGTAACTTATTCTCGTTTATAAAATTAATTGTATCAACATTAGACTTTATCATGATTATAAAAATATTTGTAACTTATTCTTGTTTATAAAATCAATTGTATCACCAATTTATTTATTTTTCGTTTATAAAAATATTTGTAACTTATTCATATTTATAAATATAATTTTATCAACAATAGATTATTTTCAATTTATAAAAAATAGGAGAATACTTAGATACAATTTCATAGGTGTGGTTTATACTTTTCTCCGATAAAAATATGACAAATATACTTAAATATCTTTTAAGAAGTAAAAATAAGAAGAAATTGCATATGTGAAAAAGGAAATTATACATTTGTCATATCCTAAAAAATATTTATAACTTATTTCCGTTTATAAAATCAATTGTATCAATAATATTTTTTTACTCTAATTAAAATGTTTGAAACTTTTTTCGTTTACAAAATCCATTATATCAACATTAGACTTTTTCTCATTTATAAAAATATTTGTAACATATTTCCATTAATAAAAATATTTGTAACTTAGTATTTTCCCGTTAGTTAGTATTTTTAATGATAATAAATAAATAGAATTGATTAAATATGTCGTAAAAATAAAAACTTTTAAACTCACATTTAGATAAATATAAATTTATTAATATATATTTAAGAATAGCCTTTACAATAAAATTTACTAAAAATTTTAAAATAATTTAACTTTTTTAAATATTTGTGTGAAGATATTTATCAATTTTTATTTTAACAACAAAAATTTAAATCATTAAATTAATATCTAAATATTAATTCTATATTTAAAAAAATACTTCGATCATGTTTATAAGATGTTTCTTATATATTTTATATTTTTATTAAATATACAGGTAAGGTACATTCTCTTATAATTAAAATATATACAATTGATTCATGACCAATCACAATTGTCATATTTGGTCTTCCATAATATATATGGAACAAATTTAAAAAAAAAAAATTAGCCAAAATTTAAAAAAAATTCTGAAAAATTTGTTTTCCGAAAAAAAGTAAACATAAATCCTAAATATATTTTTTTTCATTCTTTCCAAAAAATAAAATTCTTCAAAATTTTAACCTAAAAAAAATATTTCGAAAAATACATTAAGCAAATAGAAAAAAGTAAACAACATTTAACAATACAAAACACAATATTAATTTAAAATGAGAAAACAACGTTGTGTTATTAATTAATAACACAGAAATTTATGTTTTTCGCACCGTGTAGCAAAACTCGTGTTATTTGTGCTTCTCTCTTATAATCATCTTAAAATAAATTAATTTGAATGGAGAGATAATAGATAATAGATAGATTTAAAACACACTATTAATATCTATCTAATTAACAAATAAAATATAAAAAATTGTCCCTTATTAAACTACTTATTTGAAAAAATATAGGATAAAAAAATCGTGCCATTCTCTCTCTATTTATATGTGAAGTACTCTTTATTTTCCAATAAAATCTCAAATTAAAACTAAATCAAAACCCATTAAAATAGAAAAGTTAAACTCTTTCTTTCCTTGTTTCTATCAACTAATTAAATTACTTAAATTAAAAAATGGAACACCAAAGTCTTCATGGCTCTCTCAAAATTGATTTCAATCCCTCGTGTTTCTCAGCAACTCATGACAACGAAGAAATAAAAACAAAGAGTATGCAATCAATCTACCCTCGCCCCACATGAAACCCTAAAAGCCCCAATCCAATATTATGTTTTATGGTTACAAATTATAACATAGATTTACAAAGAAATATGAAGTTCAAACAATTGAGATAGAAGGAACTCGTTATAAACTTAAAAATTGTACGTCTCTCGAACTTATTCTTCAAATCTCATTCTTCAAACTTTGTCTTAATCTTCTTCATTCTTTGATCCGTTGTGTTTATTGCGTGGCTCTTGTTTTTTGTTGTGTTGATGTGTTGTTGAGGATGAGTATATGTGTGAGATTATGAAGACTTGCAGAATTTATGATGAGTGGTGCGTGAGGTTTGAAGTGAGGTTGTGGTTTAAAGGTCAAGGGCTGCGATTTTGAAGGAGATCTGGATTGGGCCTACATTTGCCCTACGAACGGGAAGCCCAATGGCAGCCCAAGTTAGGGACCGTGGGGAAACTCCCCATCCAACCGTTGGAGGACATGGCCCACGACCTCCTAACAGACATCCCAAACTTCCATCTGGGAATCTCGGGTCCATCCCTATTCTCGTGGAGCAGTTGACCAGGGGGGAGTCCATTTGCTGGACTCCATACACACGTAAACCCTGGCAGTTCCTGTTATTGGGCCTCCGCGTGGCCCAAGAGTGGGAACCTTGACCCAGCGCTGGGGGCTATAAATACCCTCTCTCACAAGAGGGTCAGGTATTCATTCACACATTTCTAAACTCATACTTGCTTGCTCATTCTGCTTCTTACTTTACCATCGGAGTATCTTGCAGGTACCCCCCCCCCCCTCATCTCATCAACTTCTGCCTGAAGCCAGTTGTGACGGTCCATCTCTGATCCGGTAAGATCAGTGGCGCCATCTGTGGGAAACTAAGCTACCCCGTCTTCTATTCACTTGAGACCAAAAGCTAAACACTCATCGACTGTCATGGCTGATCAAACTCCAAACAACCTGAACGTCCGTCATTAACAACAACATCGCCGACAATAATACCGGCCTTGACAATGCCGGTACCGCCAGCCATAACACCGCCCCGGGAATTAACGTCCCCAGGCCTTCTAACTATAGGGAAGAAGCCACTGCTTCATCTTCATCAATGCCCCCTCGACTTGAATAATATCGGCCACCTCCCCAGAACTATCCACACGTCCAGTTCCACGAGGTCCCCGTCCCAGCCGAGGCGGACGCCACGACCCGGGTATTGTTCGGGGAAATCAATCAAACCAACTACCTAATCTTCGCCCAAGGAGAAAGACTGAGGGAACTCGAAGACGATCAAAGGCCCCCGAGAAAACACAGGAGGCCTTAATCCCCTCCTCCCCGACAAGCCGAGGAACGTCCCCAATCTCCCCCGCGGAGACGTAGTCGGGATATCTTATGAAGCCCATCTCCCCGGCCAATCGGGAGACGACCCCCCTTAGAGAGGGAACATCTCGTTGATGCGGGAAGGCGCGACCACGCCCCCTTGCATCAAGAACGATGACCCCCTGGAGACAGGAACGACGGGAACCATCAACAGTCATACCACCTGAGGAACGCTCCGTGCGACCAGGGCCACAGTGACCGCCACTATATCAGATCTCCGTCTCGCTCTCCCAAACAGAGTGACGAGGATGACCCCCATGGTCCCTTGTCACAAGCTATCATGGAGGCTCCCATTCCCCCGGGCATGGAGAAGCCTCCCCACTTAAAGGAATACGACGGCATCACCGACCCGGTCGACCATATAGACGGGTTTGAAGCCATGCTGCACTACCACAACATCGGGGGACCAATCAAATTCCGGTTATTCCCCACGACTCTGAGGAAAGCGGCTATGGACTGGTACAAAGGTCTCTCCCCCGAGTCAATTACCTCTTGGCGAAACCTGAAGAACCAGTTCATCAGCTCGTTCACTACTTCGCGACGACACCCGAAGACCGAAGCAGCTCTCGAGGCCATCGTCCAGAGACACGATGATACCTTGAGAGAATTCATTGACCTCTTCAACCGGGAGGCCATCCAGGTCCCCTGCAAGGACCATATGAAGAGGTATCTGCTCGAGAGGGAGCTCCTCCCGGGCACTGAATTCAAAAAAGTTGTAGGCATCGAACCACCTCGGACGTTCGATGCCCTCCTCGAGAAGGCCAGAGCCTATATGGACTACGAGGAGAGAGAAGCTGCCAACAGAGCCCGAGATCCCAGGAACCGCGGATCTAGAAGTAATCCGTGACAAGACATCGCCCCTCCTCGACGAACTGGCGAGAAGAGAAGGGACAATAAACCCCGAGACGCCTGGGAACAAAGGGGACCCTCGGGGAGGTTCACTGAATACACTCTGTTAACGGCTTCCCGCGAGCGCATCTTAGCGGAGTGCGCAAGTACCGACTTTAAGGACGGAGGCGTCAAGCGCCCTCGCCCAGCTCCTGCTAAACCAGGGGTAGACCGAAGCAAGTACTGCCAGTACCACCAAAGCCACGGGCACTTGACCGAAGATTGTGTCCATCTCAAGGACGCCATCGAAACCCTCATAAAGGGAGGAAGAGTCACACAATATCGTCGAGGATACGCCCCTCGTCGAGATGCCCGTGAATAGAGGGAATCAAAAGAGGATGCCTGACCATCTGACGAGTCGGTTCCCATCCAAACCGCATTCTCCGTCACAAGGCCTGAGGACTTCTACGTCCCCGAACAGCTGCCAGAGCCTCTGTCCACCCACAGTAGGTGGGAAAACTTCCCCTTCGCCATGATCATCAATGGTGGAGGGTTTAATGATTTGACCATAAATTCAGCAAAGAGAAAGCTGGATGAACTGGTCGACGCGGTTCCCCCGAAAACAGTGACCTTCGAAAGGGTGAAAGACAGATCAGACCCGATCACCTTTTACCTCGATGAGCTCCCCGGAGGGGCCTCTAACTCGGCCATCCCTTTGCTGATAAGGGCGAGAATGGGCAACTTCGACGTCCATCGCGTCCTAGTTGACGAGAGAAGTTCTGTCGACGTGATGTACAACCAGCTGTTCAGAACCTTGCAGCTCGATGACTCTCACCTCTCACTATACGTGGAGTCAGACCTGCAGGGCTTTAATGGATCAACCTCCAAGTCATGGGGGTACGTGGAGCTTATGGTCATTTTCAGCGAGGATACTGCTACCAAGGAGGTCAAGTTCTGTTTCCTCGTCATCGACTGCCCATCCCTCTATAACTGCATCCTCGGGAGGCCGACACTGGCAGAACTAACTGCGGTGCCCTCCACCGTCCACTTAAAAATGAAGTTCTACACCAAGAGGGCACGGGTCGCCACTATTCAAGGCGACCTGGCACCCGCCCGAAGGTGCTTTAACGTGGCGTCCAAGGGACACAGCATAGTCGACACCAGCACACGACCCACCAAGAAAGCTACAATTGCACGATCATAACCTCAGCGATCAGAGCCTGCCAGAGTAGAAGAGCAGAGGACCCCTCCAAAGGTTGACTCGATATTGCTGGATACTCACTTTGACCAAGACGAGCCCTCCAGCGGCGAGCAGGTGCCCCTCCGACCAATTCCGGATGGGGACTTCGAGCTTGTCCCTCTCGGTGAATACCCAAGCAGAGGAGTAAAGATTGGCACTGGACTCCCCAACTTGGCAAGAAAGTAAATCAAGGCATGCTTGAGGGAAAACGCAGATCTGTTTGCATGGAATGCTGCGGAGATGCCCGGTCTCGACCCTGAGGTCGCCTGTCATCAACTCGCCATTGATCCAGCCGCTAGGGAAATAGTACAACATAGGCGTATGCAGTCTCCCGAGAAAGCGGAGGCTGCTGAAAAATCTGTAAAAGACCTCCTAGAGGAAAATTTTATTTCTGAAGCCTGGTATTCAACCTAGCTGTCAAATGTTGTACTTGTTAAGAAAAATAATGGAAAATGGCGAGTGTGCATTGACTATACCGATCTTAATCGGGCATGCCCCAAAGATACATTTCCTTTACCTAATATTGATATGCTGGTCGGTAACTCGGTCGGCTATAAAATTTTATCGTTTATGGATGCCTATCCGGGCTACAACCAAATCCCAATGGCAATAGGCAAAAAACATTGCACTGCTTTCATGACTAGCTCGGGCAACTATTACTACAACGTAATGCCATTCGGTCTGAAAAATACAGGAGCAACGTATCAGCGAATGATGAACAAAGTCTTTCGCAACCAAATCAGAGATATGCTCGAGGTATACATCTACGACATGATCGTCAAGTCCCGAGCAGACACCGACCATGCTGCTCATCTCAGGGAAGTCTTTGCCCAAGCGAGGCAATGCAAAATGAGGTTTAACCCCGAGAAGTGCACGTTCGGGGTCAAGGCGGGCAAGTTCCTCGGCTTCTACTTAACAGAGCGAGGAATCCAAGCCAACCCCGACAAGTGCCGAGCTTTCTCTGACCTCCCCACACCTACGTCAAAAAAATCCATACAACTCTTGAATGGCATGCTCGCCTCACTATCCCGTTTCGTTGCAAAATCCGCTCAACACGCCCTCCCTTTCTTCAAACTCCTTCGCAGGGAGTCGGCTTTCGAATGGATCGAGGAATGCGAGCAGGCCCTGCTCCATCTCAAACAGAGCCTCTCGCAGCCGCTCATGTTGTCACGACCAGTCGACGGGGAGACCCTGTTTCTATACATGGTCGTCTCTGTCGAAGCCGTCAGCACGGACCTCATTCGTGAGACTTGTGACAAACAAAAACCCGTTTATTTCACGAGCAAGGCTCTTCAAGGGACCGAGGTCAGGTACTAACAGATCGAAAAGGTGGCTCTGGCCCTCGTCAATGCAGTGAGAAGGCTCAGACACTATTTCCTCGCGCACACGATCGTTGTGCAAATAGACCAGCCCGTGAAACAGCTCCTAGGTCGACCAGACATGGCGGGTCGAAGGCTGAAATGGTCCTTGGAACTTTCAGAATTCGACGTCCAGTACGAGAGAAGGAAGGCCCTAAAGGCACAGGCTCTGGCCTGTTAGAACAATGTTTGAATCTACTACCCTATATTTAAGTTTTGATGATAACAAAGTGAAAAGATATAGTATTTATAAGTTTCATGTATGAACTATCTGCTGCCTAAAAATATTATGTTCTGACTTGCAGATACTCTGATGGATATAAGTAAGATCACATCTATTCAGCATCAGAACTTGATTTCAGACACCAGCATCAGAAGTTGCTACATCAGAACGTCAAAATCAGATGATCAACTCACGTACATGCTGAAGCCTGATGAACAAGACTGCGCTCAACACTCTGATACAGAAACACAATAGTTCATCAGCAGCGAAGCAGAGTCAGAATGAGCCAAGCCAGAACTTGCGTTAAGTGAGCAACGGTACTGTGCATTGAAAGCTAATTAATTCCAACGGCCTCATTCCAGACAAGATCTGCTCAATAAGGAAAGCTTGTTATTAGCATTGAATCAAGAATATTGCATCCAACGTTCATCATCTCAGTGCTATATAAACAAAGCTTTGAAGATTGAAATGGAAAATGCTCTCCAAATCTCTACACGCACAAAAGCTGAACCATAATCTTCGTCCTATCAGTTTTGCTAAACCATACACTCTGATATTCCATTACTGTTTCGCAATCTAGTTTCTAAGCTTCAATTTGTGTATACATCACAGTTGTGATAAAGTTTTGTAGAAAACATCCACACACATAGTTTTATCTCTTTGTAAGAAAGTGTTACCTTGACAAACCGGGTTGTGGTTTGAATCAAGAAGGCTTTAGCTGTTGTTAAAGCAGTCTGTAATATTCAGTTGAATATAGTGGATTAAGACCTCGTTGGAGAGAGGCGAAATCACCTTGACGGGTGGACTGGAGTAGTTTGAGATCAAACGAACCAGGATAAAAATATCTTGTCAATTGCTTTAGATTTCAGTTTTACAATTCAACCCCCCCTTCTTGTGTTTTTCACCACTTCAATTGGCATCAGAGCGCCTGGTTCTGAGCTAAAACACTTAATCGTGTCAGTACAAGATCCAGCGTCAGAAAAACACAATGGCAGGAAACAATTCTCACATCAGCAATAACAACAATGAGGACAGAGACAGATTCAGTGGCAAACCTCCAGTCTTTGATGGAGAAAACTTTGATTACTGGAAAGACAGAATTGAAAGCTTCTTTCTAGCACATGATGCTGATCTGTGGGATATGGTGACAGATGGATACACGCACCCTGTGAATGCAAGTGGTCAGAAGATTGATAGAAAATCAATGTCTGATCAACAAAAGCGTGACTTCAAGAATCACCACAAGGCCAGAACCATCCTCCTCAGTGCCATCTCCTATACTGAGTATGAAAAGATCTCCAACAGAGACACAGCAAAGAATATTTTTGATTCTCTCAGAATGACGCATGAGGGCAACGTTCAGGTCAAAGAAACAAAAGCTCTGGCGCTCATTCAGAAGTATGAGGCGTTCAAAATGGAAGAATCTAAATCCATTGAAACTATGTTCTCTAGATTCCAGATTCTGGTAGCTGGTCTCAAAGTTCTGGACAAAGGATACTCTACTGCTGACCATGTCAAGAAAATCGTCAGAAGTTTACCCAAGCAGTGGAGGCCTATGGTTACTGCTCTGAAGCTAGCTAAAGATCTCAACAAAATCAGTCTGGAGGAACTTATCAGCTCCCTCAGAAGTCATGAGATAGAGCTAGAAGCTGACGAGCCTCAGAAGCAAGGTAAGCCTTTAGCATTAAAATCTAACAGAAAATTTGAGTCTAAAGTTTTGCAGGCAGTTGAAGAAACATCTGATGGATCCTCATCAGAAGAAGACGAACTTTCCCTTCTCTCCAGAAGAGTAAATCAACTGTGGAAGCAAAGACAAAGGAAGTTCAGGAATCCCAGAAGATCTGATCAGAACGAGTCTTCTTCCAGATACAAAAGGACAGATTCTTCCTCTGGATACAGAAGATCTGAAGGCTCCTCCAGTAGCAAGAAGCCAAACACCAAAGACATCATCTGCTATGAGTGCAATGAGCAAGGACACTACAAGAGTGACTGCCCAAAGCTTCAGAGGGAAAAGCCCAAAAAGAAGTTTGGAAGAGAGAAGAAGAAAAGTCTCATGGCCACATGGGATGACTCTGACTCGTCTGAAGCTGACTCAGAATCAGATGATGAAAGGGCAAACATAGCTCTCATGGCTAACATTTCAGAAGATAGTGAAGCTTCTGAATCAGACTCAGAATCAGACACTGAAGAGGTATTTCCTAACTTCGCTGTTAACTTTACAAAGGCTGAACTTGCTGAAAGCCTTAATGAGATTCTGGAACGTTATCAGCAAATTAGAGCTAAATTCAGAGACCTGAAAAGGAATCTTGAATCTGACTCTAATAAGTCTGAGAGTCTCAAATTGGAAAACTCTGAGCTGAGAAATAAGATTTCAAAATTAGAAAACACTTTACAAAACTCTCAGAAGGAACCAATTTCTGAAACTCCCAGCAACGCTGATGAGATCATCAAGGAGTATGATCACAGTTTCCAGAAGTTCCTAGCTAAAAGCATAGATAGAAGCAGAATGGCTTCAATGATCTATGGAGTTAGCAGAAACGGCAGGAAAGGAATAGGATACCAAGGTAAGGTTCCTACACCAAAGAATGTCATGGACTTAACCATTAAACACACTCCTCTAAATTCACACTTTGTGTATGGTCACACACATGATATCAAATATACTAGTAGTAAGCACTCTGTGAAACCAAAATTCAACCAGAGTTTTGGTAAAACTAACAAATCAGGACCCAAGAAAATCTGGGTACCTAAGGATAAAATAATACATGTTGCAGATATCTTTAGCAGCAAGTCAGAAACACCAGTCATGGTACCTGGACTCTGGCTGCTCACGACACATGACGGGAAGAAGGCATATGTTCCAAAGCCTGGAACTTAAGCCTGGAGGCCACGTTGGCTTTGGAGGCAATCAGAGGGGAAAGATAATTGGCTCTGGAACTGTAGGTAATGGAAATCTTCCCTCTATTAATAATGTTCTGCTAGTAGATGGATTGATGCATAATTTGTTATCCATAAGTCAATTAAGTGATAACGGTTATGATATAATCTTTAATCAAAAATCATGTAAAGCTGTTAGTCAGAAAGATGGGACTATCCTGTTTAATGGTAAGAGGAAAAACAACATTTACAAAATCAAACTTTCTGAACTAAAGAGTCAGAATGTAAAATGTCTTCTGTCTGTTAACAACAAACAGTGGATCTGGCACAGAAGATTGGGGCATGTTAGTATGAGAAGAATATCTCAGATTAACAAACTCAATCTGGTCAGAGGACTTCCTAATTTGAAGTTCAATTCAGATGCTCTGTGTGAAGCATGTCAGAAAGGCAAATTTGCAAAACCTTCTTTTAAATCCAAAAATGTTGTTTCCACCTCTAAGCCATTAGAACTTCTGCACATTGACTTATTTGGACCAGTTAAAACTGCTTCAGTCAGTGGTAAGAAGTATGGGTTAGTAATCGTAGATGACTATAGCAGATGGACATGGGTAAAGTTCTTAAGACACAAGGACGAGTCACACTCTGTGTTTGTTACCTTCTGTAACCAAGTTCAGAATGAAAAGGATCTTAGAATCGTTAAAGTCAGAAGTGATCATGGTGGAGAATTTGAAAATAAAGAGTTTGAGTCATTCTTTAATGACAGAGGCATTCTGCATGATTTCTCTTGTCCTAGAACTCCCCAACAAAATGGAGTTGTGGAACGAAAGAACAGAACATTGCAAGAAATGGCCAGAACCATGATCAATGAGACAAACGTTGCTAAGACCTTCTGGGCAGAGGCAATAAACACAGCGTGCTACATTCAGAATAGAATCTCAATAAGACCTATTCTGGAAAAGACTCCATATGAATTGTGGAAGAACAGAAAGCCCAACATTTCATATTTTCATCCATTTGGATGTACTTGCTTTATATTAAATACAAAGAATTATTTGAACAAGTTTGACTCTAAAGCACAGAAGTGTATTATGTTAGGATACTCTGAACGCTCAAGAGGGTACAGAGTATACAATACAGAAACACAGATTGTGGAAGAATCAATCAGTGTTCGTTTTGATGATAAGCTTGACTCTGAAAAGTCAAAGCAGAATGAAATTTTTGCAGGTATAGAAATTGAATTTGCAGGTTCTGAAGACAAGTCATCAGAAGCTCTCAACACAGACATTCCTTCAACGTCTGAAAGGAGCACTGCTAGAAATCCTACAACAGCTGCTGATCAACCTCAGAAGAGATTACCCAGAAGCAGCTTGGATCACCCAGAAGAGACTATCCTAGGAAGAAAGGAAGATCCAATCAGAACAAGAGCAAGCTTCAGAAACTCTGAAGAAACTCTTATGGGACTGGTGTCTCTGATTGAACCTTCTTCTATTGATGAAGCACTTCTGGATAATGACTGGATTCTGGCAATGCAAGAAGAGTTGAATCAATTCACCAGAAACGACGTATGGGATCTCGTTCCCAGACCAAAAGGATTCAACGTCATTGGAACAAGATGGGTGTTCAGAAACAAGCTAAATGAACAAGGAGAAGTCATCAGAAACAAGGCACGACTGGTTGCACAAGGTTATAGTCAGCAAGAGGGGATAGACTATACAGAAACCTTTGCCCCAGTCGCCAAGTTAGAATCTATCAGACTTTTAATTTCATTTGCTGTTAATAGAGGCATCACTCTGTATCAGATGGATGTCAAAAGTGCATTCTTAAATGGTTATATAGAAGAAGAAGTTTATGTTCACCAACCTCCAGGTTTTGAAAATACAAAACATCCAGAACATGTTTTCAAACTAAAGAAGTCACTGTATGGTCTGAAACAAGCTCCCAGAGCTTGGTATGAAAGGCTAAGTAACTTTCTGCTTGAAAATGAATTCACCAGAGGGAAAGTGGACACTACTCTATTCTGTAAATCAGTTAAGAATGACATCTTAGTCTGTCAAATTTATGTTGATGATATTATTTTTGGTTCTACTAATCCTTCTCTTGGAAGAAAATTTGCTAAGTGTATGCAGGCAGAATTTGAGATGAGCCTCATGGGGGAACTGAAATTCTTTCTGGGAATTCAGATCAATCAAACTCCAGAAGGAACTTACATTCATCAGAGCAAATACATCAGAGATCTTCTGAAGAAATTTGACCTCTCAGAATGTAAGCCATCAAAGATTCCAATGCATCCCACGTGCATTCTGGAAAGAGAAGAGGTAAGCAAAAATGTAGAACAGAAAGTCTACAGAGGTATGATTGGTTCTCTCCTCTATCTGACTGCTTCAAGACCTGACATACTATTCAGTGTTTGTATCTGTGCTAGATTCCAATCAGATCCTAGAGAATCTCACTTAACAGCTGTTAAGCGAATTTTCAAGTATCTGAAAGGTACTACTAATCTGGGTTTGTTTTATAGAAAATCTAGTGATTACAGCTTAGTAGGCTACTGTGATGCTGATTTTGCTGGAGACAGAGTGGAACGTAAAAGTACTTCTGGAAGCTGCCAGTTTCTGGGAGAAAATCTGATCTCTTGGTCCAGCAAAAGACAATCAACAATTGCTCTGTCAACAGCAGAAGCTGAGTACATAGCAGCAGCAGGATGTAGCACACAAATGCTCTGGATGAAAAGTCAGCTTGAAGACTTCCAGATTTTTGAGAGTAACATTCCTATACTTTGTGATAATACTTCTGCTATTTGCTTAAGTAAGAATCCTATTTTACATTCTAGAGCTAAGCATATAGAAATAAAACATCACTTCATTAGGGACTATATTCAGAAAGGTATTTTGAACTTAAAATCTATAGATACAGACCATCAATGGGCTGATATCTTTACTAAACCCCTTTCAGAAGATAGGTTTAATTTCATTCTGAAACATCTCAGCATGAAAGTATGTCCAGAATGAAAATGTTTTAATTCCATATATTTACCTTCAGAATGTAATTATTTCACTGTGAACTTCTGATCAATCTCCTTTCAGAAAGATAGAACATGCAGATTGTATCAGATGCAAGTCTAAAGATCTGAGAGTCTAAGCTCAAAGACAGACGTGCTGATCACTACATCAAACAAGTGTCATCCAATCATCAGCATATCTCTGAAGCAGAACGCGTGCACGCTTCTGAGAAGGCAAAGCGCTGATTGGGTGCATTGAGACACATGTCTGGTAACCGTTTTTAAGTATCTTTCTCAAATCCCCCAAAATCAGCAAGCATTTAATGAAAAGTAATCATGCTTTTAAATGGCAATCATGATTTTTCTCTCTCTTAAAAACGTTTATCTTTTCAAAATAGTTTTGAAAACTCTATTTAAGCACATTAATCTCTCATTCTTATTCTTTACGCTTTCTCACTAATACTCAAGCATTTTCTGCATATTTCTGAGTTCATCTCTTACAAACCTTTTTCCTCAGTTCATTCTCAAAAACCCTTTTTAGTGTGAACATGGCATCCTCCAGTAGCATTTCTGCAGGTAATCAGAAGAAAGCATCATCTGAGCAATATCAAGTGCCACTCAGAACTCTCCTCACTCCGGTGAAGAATCTTGAAGTGCTTTCTGAGTTAATCATTGACTTTGAAAGCTTGAAGGAAAATGGTTTTGACCTAACTGAAGAAGTTAGGGCTCAAAAGTGGGAAAGGTATTTCGATAGGTTGGTTGGACCAACATTCCCAGCGCTGGTCAAGGAATTTTGGATTCACGCCAAGGTTTCAACACATCTAGTCATCTCCTCTGTTATGGGGAAGAAGATTGTGATTTCTGAAGATCTCATTGCAAGGCTAATCGGTTAAAGTGGTGGTGGCGTCCGTTGTATGGACATGGCTGAAAGATGTGCTGATATAGGTGTGGTAGCTAACGGGATTTTCACTCTTGGATTGCCCAGCAGCAAGATTAAGGATCTGAAGGATCATTTCAGAGTATGGGCTAAGATAATTCTGGGGTGCTTCAACCACAGGAAACCAACAAGTTCTCCTGATTACATAAATGTGGATCAGCAGTTTCTGATCTACTTTATTGATCAGAAGATAAAGATCAATCTGGCTCACTTCCTGTTCAACCACCTCAGAACCAGTGTGAAAGAAACAAGGGAAGAAGAAAGAACCAAGAGGGACTGGATACCTTTTGGAAGGTTGATATCAGATATTCTGACAGAGCATAGGCTGATTGAGCATCTGATAGAAGCTCAAGAGCTAAGTACTATTGAACCAACAATTGGGAAACCTCTGAATGCAAAGAACCTGAAAAAGATGAAGCTGATAGAGAATATTCAGAAGGAACCCAGAGCTACTTCCACTGCTGATATCTCCAGCAGAAGAGTGCCTCTGAGTGATTTTCCGTTATTTTCTGAAACTGAAAGCAAACCAGAGGTGTATCTCAGGTACTTGGATGCGTACAAGGCAGATGGTACAGATCCAAAGCTGAATATCAGAGATCTGCATCAACCCCAACCAGAAGTGACTCTGAAGAAGACAAAGAAGAGGAAAGCGCCATCAGAAGGATCATCTCAGCAGACTCCAAAGAAAAGAGGTATTTCATCTGCTGCCCCTGTTTTAATTTCATCTACTATTCCAGCATCTATCCCTCCTCAAACCTCTCATAGAATATCAATTTCCATCCCTACCATTGATGAAACCGTACAAGAAGAAGACCCTTCTGAGGCATTAAAACTCAGAAGACCTAGAACCAAACACCCCAAACAACCAACAATTTCAACAACATCAGCACTTGACCAAGTTTTGTCTGATATTGAGCGTCAACATGCCTCTGCTCAACCAAACTCTGAACCACAAAATGTTCCTCCTCCACAACCAGAACCACAGCAATCTGCTGAAGAACCACAACAACAATAACCACTCTCAGAAGAACCTCTGATCCCTGAGCAATCAGAGATTCCACCTCCCTCTCCCCAACCAGAAATAAATCCACCTTCACCACAAACAGAGTTTCACCACTCTGAAACTCCTTCTCCTCATCAATCTGAACCTCATTCACCTCAACCATCACCGCTGGCAATTCAGCTGCCATGTGGAACAACTGTTATCATGCCCCAGTTACCATCCTCATCAGAATCGACACCACCAAATACTCCCAAAACACCACCCACTCCAATCGAAATATCTGACTCTGATACCCCTTCTCCAAAACAAACAGCCTCTCAGAAAACCTCTGAAAACCCCAGCAAGACTTTCATTGACTTAACCAGTCTTGACCGTCTTGCTGATCTAAAACACAAAATTGCCATCCCAAAACCAAAGCAACCAGATGTTGGCTCTGGTATTTTGAATTTTGAAACAGGTGTGCTGCAATGGATTGCTTCTTTGAAGCAAGTCTGTCCTGGGATGATTGACCCAGCTGCTTCTGATCAGCTCTGGTCACAATTCAGACTTTGGGTACGTGCTGAAGCCCTCAAGTTGCAGGATATCAACTATGAGCAGGCTCAACAAAATTTCAGCAAGCTTCTGAATGAAGTTGGAAGTATGCTTCTGAAAGAGGACGTGCTCCCTCTGGACAGTGAACCTTGGTCTGAGAAACAGCAAGCTGCAAAGGTGCAATCATCAGAAGAAGACAAGACCATTCATGCTGAAGAAAGTCAAGCAGAGGATGTTGCTGAAAGTTCTGAGAAGCCTCCTCCTTCTGATGCTTCTCAAGCTGCCTTGGACAGGCAGACTCTGGAAGAACTAAGGCTGAATGACATGCGTCTGCAGCAGCGGATGGATGAAAACGATCAGAAGATGAAAGAAAGAATGGATGTGCAGGACAGCAAGATTGACACTGTTGTCAGCATGGTGCATAAACAGAATGAGACTTCTGAAAAGATTCAAGCCATGCTGGAGAACCTGTTCACACGCTTGCCTCCTCAACCTTAAATCTTTTTTCATGCATGACCTTTTTCATGTTTTCCTTGATTTTCTGATGCACTGATTGAATATGTTTTGTAATATTTTCTTGTTTTGATTCTGAACTATATTAATATAATTAGTTTTTCTGATCTTCATTGTTTTAGCACATCACCAACACTTTTTGATTGCTGACAAAAAGGGGGAGAACAAGAATGATATTTAAATCAATAACGGCTAACTAGACAGAAATTCTCAAACATTCTAACTTTATTACTTGAAATGTTTTTTCTGTTTTGTTTAAAGTCTACAGGCACAAGGAAGCTCCTGGACACTCTGAAGACTAGAAGCTCTGATCAATGTTGCTCTGATCAATATGAAGTTCTGATCGTCCTAATACTCTGATCCAAAGCAAAGCTCTGACAAGAAAAGCTCTGAAGCTCTGCTCTGACACAAAGCTTCTGATAAGTCAAAGACTCTGATAATCTGATGTTCAAAGAAAGAAAAAGATCTGATCCTGAAGAACACGTATAATCAAAGGGAAGTAATAAACTCAGGGGGAGTATTTCCTTACTCCTTATTCTTTTACTTCTTATTCTGATACATTTTCCAGACACCTTTTCACGTTATTTTCATTTAAAATATCTAGTTTTTGTCATCATCAAAAAGGGGGAGATTGTTAGAACAATGTTTGAATCTACTACCCTATATTTAAGTTTTGATGATAACAAAGTGAAAAGATATAGTATTTATAAGTTTCATGTATGAACTATCTGCTGCCTAAAAATATTATGTTCTGACTTGCAGATACTCTGATGGATATAAGTAAGATCACATCTATTCAGCATCAGAACTTGATTTCAGACACCAGCATCAGAAGTTGCTACATCAGAACGTCAAAATCAGATGATCAACTCACGTACATGTTGAAGCCTAATGAACAAGACTGCGCTCAACACTCTGATACAGAAACACAATAGTTCATCAGCAGCGAAGCAGAGTCAGAATGAGCCAAGCCAGAACTTGCGTTAAGTGAGCAACGGTACTGTGCATTGAAAGCTAATTAATTCCAACGGCCTCATTCCAGACAAGATCTGCTCAATAAGGAAAGCTTGTTATTAGCATTGAATCAAGAATATTGCATCCAACGTTCATCATCTCAATGCTATATAAACAAAGCTTTGAAGATTGAAATGGAAAATGCTCTCCAAATCTCTACACGCACAAAAGCTGAACCATAATCTTCGTCCTATCAGTTTTGCTAAACCATACACTCTGATATTCCATTACTGTTTCGCAATCTAGTTTCTAAGCTTCAATTTGTGTATACATCACAGTTGTGATAAAGTTTTGTAGAAAACATCCACACACATAGTTTTATCTCTTTGTAAGAAAGTGTTACCTTGACAAACCGGGTTGTGGTTTGAATCAAGAAGGCTTTAGCAGTTGTTAAAGCAGTCTGTAATATTCAGTTGAATATAGTGGATTAAGACCTCGTTGGAGAGAGGCGAAATCACCTTGACGGGTGGACTGGAGTAGTTTGAGATCAAACGAACCAGGATAAAAATATCTTGTCAATTGCTTTAGATTTCAGTTTTACAATTCAACCCCCCCTTCTTGTGTTTTTCACCACTTCATGGCCGATTTCGTCGCGGAGATGACCGCTCATAACCCCCCCCCCCCCCCCCCCCGCAAGGAAGGAGCACAAGTGGATCATCTTTGTTGATGGAGCCTCCAGCTCGATCGGGAGCGGTGCGGGATCCTCCTCGAAAACGAGGAAGGCGTGGTGATCGAGAATTTGCTCACCCTCTCCTTTCCAACCTCGAACAACCAGGAGGAATACGAGGCCTTACTCGCAGGTCTAAGACTGGACGAGGATTTAGGCGCCTGTGAGATACAAATTTTCACTGACTCTCAACTCGTCGCGTCCCAAGTTCAAGGGAAATACCAGGCTAAGAACAACAGCCTCATCGAATATCTAAACTTGGTCAGGGAACATATGAAAAAGTTCGACCGGGCAGAAATTTCGCACGTACCACGCGAGCAAAACACACGGGCCGACATACTTTCAAAGCTCGCAAGTACGAAAAAGAAAGGCATAAACAAATTTGTCATATAAGAATCTCTATCTCTCCCGAGCATCGAAAAATCCACGACTTTACCCGGGGTAAATGCCATCGGGGACAGCTCGTGCTGGATGACCCTGATATTCAATTTCCTAACAAAGGGAGAACTTCCCCTAGACCGAAGGGAAGCGGCCGCAACCAAACGACGAGCATGCTCCTACGTGGTGCTTGAGCACAAACTGTATCGTCGGGAATTTTCCATCCCACTCTTGAAATGCGTCGAAGAATCCGTTGTTCCCGAGATACTACGAGAAATCCACGAAGGGATTAATTCCTAACACATGGGTGGGAAGTCCCTAGCACGAAAGGCATTGCGAGCGGGTTACTACTGGCCGATAATGCAACAAGACGCCAAAGAGCACGTCAAGAAATGTGACAAGTGCCAAAGGCATGCCGACATGCATCTCGCCCCGTTGCATAAGTTGAACACATTATCATCCCCATGGCCATTTGCCTGGTGGGGAATGGACATCCTTGGACCATTCGTACAAGGGACATACCAAAACAAATTCTTCATCGTGGCCGTAGATTATTTTACAAAGTGGATAGAGGTCGAAGCCCTCGCGAAAATCACCTTGCACAATATTCTACGTTTTTACAAACGAAACGTGCTCGCTCGGTTTGGAATCCCGCAGGCGCTCGTCACAGACAACGGTACTCAATTCACCGACTAAGGCTTTCAAAGCTTCGTCACTAAACTCAGCACCAAACAGCATTTTACCTCAGTCGAGCACCCCCAGACCAACGGGTAAGTCGAGGCCGCGAACAGGGTCATCTTGCGATGACTCAAGCGCAGGTTAGGCGAGGCAAAAAAGGGATAGGTCAAAGAGCTACATAGCGTTCTATGGGCTTATCGCACGATGCCCCATTCGACGACTGGTGAGACCCCATTTCGACTGACCTATGGCACCGAGGCAGTCATCCCAATAGAAATCATGGAGACATCTAGGTGAACTGAAATGCCCCTCGACAAGGAGATGAACGAAGAGGCCCTGAGAGACGAGCTCGACCTTGTCGAAGAAATTCGGTCAGGAGCAGCCCTGAGCGAGGCCACTCTGAAACAGCAGGTAGCCCTACACCACGACAGCAAGGTCATAAGACGCGAATTTCAGGTCGGCAGTCTAGTCTTGCAAAGAAACCAGAAGGATTCCCGTGAAGAAAAGTTGGTTGCAAACTGGGAGGGACCTTATCGCGTCCAGGGAGCTACGGGCACCGAAGCATATTACCACGAGAAATTAAATGGAGAACCACCGCCTCGACCCTGGAATGCTACAAAGCTGAAACAATATTACAGCTAAAGTCTCTCATCGGCTGAGGACTTTCGCCGTTGAATATTCACCTTTAGTCGACAAAGGGAAAATCTTGACCATGTAGGCGTGTCGAGGTACGGATGCAGCCTACCAACCAATGAAATCATAATGTTGCTCACATTGACGAGTAACATCCTTTCCCGATAGGGACACCTCGATCGAGCTCCACTGTCGAAGTACCCCAACATGGCAAAACACCCAGCTCACGATGGGCAGTTCACGCCACAAGCGTAGGATCCCGATCACGATCATACGCCCATCCCGCAGAACGCCACTCCGCGCCCTCGACACATTTCAAAATGTGTCGAACCGATATAAGGGTCGAACAGGTATCTCCATGAAAACACGAACTTCGTGAAAAATTCATAACGACCACAACAATGGTCGGGCACATACATCCAAAAGTTACCAATTACTCATCAAATAAATAGTTAATAGACAACGCAATTATAATATGCCGACTATAAAGACCGACGTTGTTCAAATTTACAATTTAGGCACAACGGCCTTAAAACTAAAAGAATGATAGCAGGCACGCAGGCCTTAAAACAACAACGGAAACGCAGACCCTGAACTGAATACAAACTTCATCCTCCCCGTCGCTGCTATCCATGGGATAAAGGATCTTCCCGTTAAAAACTTAGTTAAATGGCCCTTCCCCCTCGACCACTAACTCGATCCCAGGGTTCAATATCTTCAATTGCTCGACGGCAGTATTGAAGTCGTAGCCAAGAGTATCAACCACGTCCTGCTCGAGCAAGCGGATGCGAGCAATCAAATCTGCCATGGTCTCCATGTTCTTCTCCATCTCGGTCTCATCCTCGGTCGGCATGATCTGTAACGTCTCGTTTTATTTAATATTATATTATATTAATATTTCGAATTACCGTTTGACGTTTATTTTTGCGACGAGAATATTTAAATTAACTGTTATATATATTAATATATTCGGCGATGTTTTATTCGGACCGGTAATTATTTTATTCGGTCCGGTATTCATTTTGAGGGACCGGTAATTATTTTATTCGGTCCGGTATTTGTTTTGAGGGACCGGTAAATTATTTTGTTCGGTCCAGTTTTTATTCCGTTCGGTTCGGTAAAATATTATTCAGACCGATATTTAATTATTTGGAGTTATTTTAATTATTTGGATTAATAATAGTATTTAGTGTTGATTAGTGGTGATATATCAAGAAGGGCTTTTTGGGTATTTTGCTAGCTTATGTCTTGCTTCTAAACAAACATAACCCACCATTTCCTTGTTTTATGACATAACACCAAAAACACACTTAGAGAGAACTAGAGAGAGTCTTGGAGGAAGAGAAGAGCAAGAACACAAAGCTTGGATTTTGGGTTGGTTGAATCATCAAGAATCATTCAAACATTTAAGGTAAGGGGTTTGATTATTTCCAATGCTTATAGTTAGAGTTTGATTTGGTATATTTTGGATTTGGAGGAAAAATTGATGTTAGGGTTCTTGAGTTTTGTTGAGATAGAAATTAAAAGAGTTAATTAGGTGTTGTTGTTGTTGTTGAATTAGTGTTTAGTAATTGAAATGAAGTTTAGAAACTAAGTAGCAATATAGTTAGTTTAGTAAAATAATGTAGTACTAAGACTAAAGTAGCAGTATAGTTAGTTTAGTAAAATAATGTAGTATGAAATTAGCTTATTAAATAAATAGTATAAAGTTAGTTTATTAAATAAATAGTATGAAGTTAGAAATGAAATAGCAGTATATCTCTTGTTTTCTAAACTAGCGCAGGTTATCATTTTTTTTAAAACTAGCAGTTTATCACATTTTTAAAACTAGCATTAGAATTAAGTTTAGAAAGAAAAAAATAATGTAATAACAGTAGCTTACAAACATACAAACAAAAAACTAGTTACATGGTTTAGAATAAACAAAAATTAACAGTATAGAAACTAAAGTGCTAGCGGCATTAGCGGTATATTAATTGAATTGAAATTAAGTTTAGAAAATTAATTTATGTTTTGTTTTTCTTTTCTTAATTTAATATATTAAATATTTATATTAATTAGATATAAATATGACATAAGTTAGCCGATTTAGTTTGGAACCCGATTATGTTTCGATTTCCCGATTTCGGCAATTTCGGTGACGGAGCAAGTTGCTCCGAATTTAACGAAAATTGACGTGCTAGTTAATTTTGACATGTAGAACGTCGTGATGAGGTTAGTTTTTCGAGATTATGAGTTTTTAACGGAGCTACCCGAAATAAGTCAATTTACGGTTAAGTTGAACCGGGTTGCATTTTAGTCGGTTTAAGTCGTGTATGGATAACCAGATTGTGACGTTAATGTTTATAATTGATGCTGATTATTATGAATGACTTTCGTGACGATTATTGATGTGTGACTATTTTTCCGTGTTTGAAATTTAGTGAATTATTTGATAATGATGTGGTGTGATTAAATATGATGTTTGTGACGGTTTATTTATAATGAATACTTGATGATATGCAATGCGATGATATGTTTATCTTGATGTGGATGAATATGGCGACGTGGGTTTTATACCAATTTTGATGTGCGATGATGATGTTTTGTTGTGTTGTATTTGTGATGTCGTGTTGTCAAGTCACATACATTGCATTGGCGACGAGGGCTTTTATGCCAAGCGACGAGGGCTTTTATGTCAAAGCGACGATGGGCTTTTATGCCGAATGTCCCTAATTATGGACAAAGCGACGGGTACCACATGCATAGCATAGTCGTGTCTCATGGAGTCGGTTATGTTTATTTTTGAGTCTTTTGGCGTTGAGTTTTATTTGATGACTTATAATGAATTGCGATGTTATATGATACTTTGTTTTGTGATGATTTTTGTGTTGAACATAAAGTGATTATGATGTGATAATTTCATGAAAATTATGCGATGGATATACCATGACGGTAAAGCGACGATATGAGTTTAGGGCGATGGAGTTTATGTCTTGTTTTGACATGATTATGGTGATTATGTGATGATATTAAAGTGTTGATCTTATACACTAAATGATGACTTTAAAGTATGTGAGATTTGTTATTTGTTGACATATTCTTATTAATCTATATCATTTATGATTCCAAAACTATTTATATATTTTATCATGCCTTTAATTATATGTTTTGGAGTATCTCACCCTTTACTTGTTTCGCCGTTGCCTTTATATTGGTAACGTGCAGGTGATCCGCGAGGATGATGAGGATTAGCTCGAGTCTCTTTATTTTGAGTCGCTCTGCTCTGATAGTAGTAACACTCAGGATTTGGGCGACGTTATTATTTTGATAGGATAGTTTATGTATACTATCTTATGACTTTATGTATTGATGATAACATGATGATACATACATTTTGTGAACACATCCGTTGTGCTGTGATTAGTTATATGTTTATATGATGATTTATGTTATGAATCGGTATATCCGACTTTTGATTTTTTTGATGTGCATTATAATGCAAAGTGATGAAAACACGAATATGTGATACCTCAATTTATGTTTGAATGAAATTTTGAAACTCTGATTTTATTATTAATTACGAGGGGTAAAATTGGGGTGTTACACGATCATCCCTTCTAGCTCCAAATTATGAGCGACCAGACGCTCGTTCTCCCTAGTGGTCGTCTCTAACTGAGGCCTCAGCTCGTTTAAGTCCTTGAGAAGCTGAACTTGGGCCTCGAACCTTGACTCATGGTTGAGGATATCACCCTTCAACTTCTCATTCTTGACCTTCAGCTTGTGGATTTTGGCATAGGCCGTGTCGAGGGAGGCTTGAGCACTCGAGGACTCATCATTGAGCGAAAGGGCCTTCTCGAGCACCCTCATCACATCAGCCACGTCCTCGGCCAAGTGCTTCCGACGAATCTCCTTGTCTTCAGTCAAGATGGCCTCTCTCTCCTCCTCGCGCATGCCGAGGGAGTCCTCCTCGCTGAAGAGGTCGCGGTTTAGATAGCAAGGAGGCAATACGAAAACCCCCGCGGACGTTTTGTCACCCTCGGACGGTACGCCCACAACATTATCTGCACGCTTCCTCTTAGACATGGGCTCGTTGACCGGAATCTAGGCCGGATTAGTAGAAGCTAGATTTTTTGAGGAGGAAGGGGAACAATTGGCCCGACCGGTAGACTTGGCCTATTCCTAAAGTTGGGAGACTCTGCTTCGTGGTCCAGAAGTGGATGCGTTTTTGGGCCTCAGTTTCAACAAACTCTCGGAAAGAGATGCCATTCGAGCCACAATCAAAGAAAATCATTAGTCGAGTTGGAAAAATCAAAAACAGAGCAGAGACGTCCCCGCGTAAAAAGGAGCAAAGTAACGGCTACGCCTTACCCAAAAGCCTCATGGCTTCCCCATTCGAGGAGCACTCGAGCGAGGCCTTAGTATTGATCAACCTATTGACTAAGAGATACTCTCCCTCCTCGTCAAACAACAGGTTGTCGTTCACGTCCATGCACTTTGCGGGGGAGAAACCTTTAACATAAGCCGACAGCTTCTCGTACGAAAGCTGGTCTTGGGCATCCAAATCCTCGGGTTTCACTGCATAGTATTCGGGCCTTTGCTCATAAAGCCTCCACTACCATTCGAGCGAGAATCTGGCCATAAGTCGGGTAACTGGCCGCCCGTCCTCCACCTCTTCCACACGGGTATAGAGAGAATCTATGGTCGCGTCCGTCAGGGGCTTCACGATGAAGTACCTCTCTTTAAAATTTCAGACGGACTCCAGATAAGGCCGGAAGAGTTTCCCGAAATGCTTGAAGGATACCCACGCCTTCCTCCCTCGGATAGACTGTCTTTGTAGGTGAAAGATGCGGAAGAAAAGGGGCGGCGTGGCGCCTATCCCCAAGTATTGGCAGACGAGCTCAAACGTCCGCATAAACGCCAGCACGTTTGGATGAAGTTGGGAAGGCGCCAACTGAAGCCATTGGAAAACCCCGACCTGGAAATCGTTGAAGGGCAGGCGCTTCCCCGCCTCTTTGAAAGAAAATTCGTACATGGTAAACCATTTGCTCGGATACGTCGAGCATATCCTTCGGTCCCGATGGGGAATTTGAAGCATCCAGTTGGTTGGGGCCCCTTCTGCGCGTTCCTCCGGACAGTTGAACGCGTCTGTCGCATCCTGTGAAAAGCACGATTGTTTATCTCGGGGCTTTGGAGCAACCCAAGCCAAAGGGTCCTCATCGCTACGGGGCTCGTCTTCATGATGGGCGACTGGAATGTCGTCCCTGACTGAACGTGCCATTGTACCTGAAAAGCAGGGGAAGTTAATGAATTCGACATTATCAAATCCACCCTTCTACCGCAGATCAAGTGAAAGGGCGACGAACTCGACCCAAGCCCTCGACATGCTAAAGCGGACCATTGCATTCCAAGGACATGTAGTCGGGGGATCACTCGCCGAGCAAAAATTCGGGATGCACACTAGCCTAAGGAGTCCTCCCCAACAATATAACATGAATTTTCATAAGTGCCCGGCACATTCATGAGTGCTCGACACGGAACCCATGAACTCAAACGAACATTCATGAGTATTCATCCTAAAACTCATGAATGTTCATCCAATCAAGACAAATTTTTTACATTTAATCCAGAAACGCTCAAGAAACATGTTGTTGAAAGGTTATAGCTTACTTGGATGAAGAACTTGGAGGGAGAAATTGAAAAGTTGAGAGAATCGCCTCACGCCACGAGCAAAGAAAAATTGAGATGTTGAGAGAACCGCTTCATGCCACGAGCAAAGAAAAGATTGAGAGGAAACTTGAGAAGGTGACAAATGAGACCCAACGGCTCCCTTTTATAGGCGACCCACTCCCCAAGGGATCCCTCACGAAGGGTCATCACCTCATTGGCCCCTTTTGCTCTTTCCTTGAAGGGGTGGCATCCCAAAGCACTAGCCATGTGGCTCAACTATTAAACGTGTGAGGCAAACACTTACACGAGGAAGTGCTCGCCATTTGAGTGCACGAAGGGGCGCCTTTATTTAACCATCTCGCGGATGAGGAAGTGCTCGACAATCTAACAACTCCCAGGAGACGGGCATATCAAAGGAGATCTCGCTGAGGCTCCCCGCCACCAATATGTCCTTTCGAGCAAGCGATTGACCCCTTCGGTCCCGATCCCCATTGGTCCATGATATTCCCCGACGTGCTCGATCCTGGCCCCCCGCAGGCAACGACTCGCTCCCTTCGGGGACTTTGGCCCTCTACCTCGACCAAGTCTTCGGTAGCGAGAGCTGAACTCAAGTCATCACCCTCTAGCTCGAGGACAATAACTTGGGGGGCTCCTGATCTGGATTGGGCCTACATTTTCCCTACGAACGGGAAGCCCAAAGACAGCCCAAGTTAGGGACCGTGGGGCAACTCCCCATCCAACCGTTGGAGGACGTGGCCCACGACCTCCTGACAGACATCCCAAACTGTCCTCCGGGAATCTCGGGTCCAGCCCTATTCTCGCGGAGCAGTTGACCAGGGGGAGTCCATTTGCTGGACTCCATACACACGTAAACCCTGGCAGTTCCTGTTATTGGACCTCCGCGTGGCCCAAGAGTGGGAACCTTGGCCCAGCGCTGAGGGCTATAAATACCCTCTCTCACAAGAGGGTCAGGTATTCATTCACACATTTCTAAACTCATACTTGCTTGCTTATTCTGCTTCTTACTTTACCATCGGAGTGTCTTGCAGGTACTCTCCCCCCCCATCTCATCAACTTCTGTCCGAAGCCAACTGTGACGGTCCATCTCTGATCCAGTAAGATCAGAAGGTTTGAAGGATTGTGGTGGGTTTTAGCAGAGATTCAATATGATGATTGTTGATTTTTTAAGAAGTATTTGAGCAGGAATTAGAGAGAGAATACGGTATGATGATTGTTGGTATTTGAAGGAGTATTTGGACATGGATTAGAGAGAGAATATGAGATAAATAGAAAATCAATGCAGAAGTTACGTTTTTTCATCTTCTCTGTGTGATTTTTTGATTCAAAAGATATTGAAATTTGGAGACATTTAACCAAATAACGTAGCTTCTCAATTCCCTAAGAGAAAATTTTTATTTAACCAAATAAATATAAATTTAGTATAAAATTATTTCAAAATTATTTCAAAAATCTAATAACATATGATACATAAGTAATATTAAATGTTAAAAATTAAATGTTAAAAAATAAATCTGATTGTAACAAAGTTTTAAATAGTCATTTTTAACTTGATTTATTTAAATACTTTAATTTTTATATATTTATAATAGATATGTGCTCGTTGAATTCAATCACTTTCAATAAAATGAATGTCTTTCAAAAAGATTATGTAAAAAATTAAGATAAAATTAAAATATATTTTTAATAAATTATATAAATAATAATAATAATAACTTTTAATATTGTGATTAAAGTTTTTTAAAAAATTGCATCTAGCTGAATTTTTCTGGAGTGAGTAAAAAAATGAAGGGTAATGTAATTAAATTAATGACCAAAACTTTAAGAAAAAATAAGATATGCATATAAAGTCAACCAATCTTAATTTTTGTTAGTGTTATGACATGGCTGAGTGATGAATTTTAAGCTATGATTTAAAACTATTTTACATTATTAGTTCTTAACTTCACATCTTTTTTAAGAATCTCACAAAACCAATTCGAAAAGGAAACCCACAACAAGTTGTCGGGGTGAAAATAAAAATGGACAAGGATGTGCTTAATTTACTTTACTTTTGATGACCCGTCTCATTCTTTCCACTTTCTTTTCCTAAACTTTAGCAATAAAACAACAAACCTTATAAAAGCTTTGAGAACTTGTAGACAATTTGATAACTATATGACGCAATAAAAATTTAGTTCTTAATCTAGATTGAATAAGACTTCATTTTGTTCTCAAAACTTTTACTCTACAATATGTATTGTCTTGAATTATAGAAATTTAATAAATAATCCATAAGTTATCTTGAATCCATCTTCAAAATTCCTGAATTATATTCTATTTTTATAAGCAATTGAATGACTAACTTGATAGATAATAATTTAAAAATTATTTGACATGATAATGCCAATAATATAGCATAAGATATGCTAATAAATAAAATTGTGATAGTTAAATTATATGTTTTTAAAAATTATTATATGGTATATATATAGCTTAAGAAAACACGTGTATGTAACATTAGAACCTGGTCCACATAAAAACATAGGGTAAAGTGTTAACAAGATATCATAGTAGTTTCAGTTTCATTCAAACTCAAGCTCAAGCAACCTCGATAAAATCATTTCTTGAATTCAGTCCGGCCGATTCAATTGAGAAACCAAAGCAAGTACACTCTATAAAATACAAGTGTAGGACGGAACAACAGAACAGACAAGCATATAACAAAGAAAATCATCAATATTATGTCCACCCAACAGAATGCTGGATTACAGTTTATGTAAGATCATCCTCTTCAAGTTCTTTGGCTTTCAGCTTTTCCTTCACCCTCAAAAGAAGCGTAGTCTTCCAAGAATCCTGCACAAGCAAGCAAATAATGTTGATGAACTGAATGAGGGAACAAATCAGCACCGTCGTGACTTTTAAGTCAAAACACTTCCCAACTCTTCCACAACAGTTAAGTAGGCTTTGAACACTAGAATGACAAGCACGTGGTATTTCAGAATCAATAATTTATTTGTATTTTAAAATTCCATACAGATTATTTTACCGGAAAATACACAGCTATCATTACAGGAAATGAACCAGTTGCCAGAAGTCAAGAACAGGCAACATCCTGTCCATGAACCATAAACGCTGAACACTCTTAAATACACCAGAAGGATAACATCATAACAAAGCAGTCTATCATCAAAATTCAAAGCATAATGTATTATGTAACACTGATAAAAGAAGAAAAAAATGTAAAACTGGTGCTACAAAGCTCCCACCTTAGCAAACCCAGGGTAGGATTGGCTCCACTGAGCAAACCTTGAATTTACAAGAAATCGATTCTACTGCTTGAACCCCAGACCATCTAGACACAACATTTGTAACACCGATAAAAGAGACAAATTATATGTTTCCGCGATTTTCTTTTCACTTGTTAAAGAGAAAAACATGAAAAGATTAGACGGAACAAGATATGATTAGAAATGACAATATTAGAGTGTTGGAATAACACCTATAGTAAAAAATTTGATAGAAAATAGGGTTAGGTAATTTGAACATGTAGAGAGAAGACATGTGGATTCTGCTATAAAGGGAGTGGATCAAATGTTGAATAGTCAAACAATTAAAGGTGGAGAAAGACCCAGAGAAACTACAGGACAAACTACTAAAAAGATCTTGAAGTCAACAAATTGGATAGAAACATAATTTTAGATAGAACATTATGCCAGAATTTGATCCATGTAGCCAATCCCACTTAGTGGGATAAAGCTTGTTTGTTGTTATGTTAAAGAGAAAAAAGAGGAGTGGCAACTGTCATGTAACTAGAAAGTCATGAGTTCATGGCATGAAATC